>VZQC01008923.1:798058-826551 GCA_009823505.1 Rhizomys pruinosus
GGTTAACTAAGCCCATAAGTAGAGATAACCAAACTTGTTAAACATGTGGCTAGATAAAATAATCATTGGTAGATTATATTCGATTGCTTCTTCTGTCCTTGCAATTTCAGGCTTAAATATTCCTTTTTTTTTTTTTCTGTTTGTCTCTAAACTGTTACAATAAACATGATAAACCATTTTAATTTGAATGTTTATAAAATTGAGCCAAGAATCACAGCCCATCTTGAATATCTATTCTCAGGAGTTAAATAGAAGAGCTACCATTCCAGGAGTAAACCGATCATTCTAGAAGATATGCTAATATTTGGATTTTATCAGAACATAATGAAGAATATTAAAATAAACAATTATAAAGCTTTACACCATGGAATGTCATTCTGTGATTTGTAGACTCAACATTATTAATCAACTTCTCTTCAATCATCACTTTGGATTAGTACCTATTTAATGAGATGCATTAGAAATGATTATTTACTAAGAAAGTAGGAACTCTGCAATGTTAATTTTACCAACCCTTAAAATCTAGATATTTGTTTATTTTGAGTTATTTTTTCCATTGTTTAAAATTATCGAGTTATATAAAGTAGTAAGTTCTGTTATGACATTTTAAATTCAGCCAGTGAAGGTAGACATTATTTGCTTAGCAGTTCTCCCAGCGTGGCCTGAGAGGGCCTTCACATTGCTGCAGCTTCATAGTCCCAGGTGGTACGTGTCCCACACTAGATTCCCACCACTCCTCAGGCACAGAGTGCTGTGTCACGGTAATCTCCAGACCTGTAAAGATGTTGTATCTGTTTCTAGCAAACTCAAAATTCACCACGTGTTATGTCACTTTATCCAAGAAGCTTTTTACATCCTGTAGTATAATTTAATGTTCCATACTTCGGGCTCCCAGAAAACACTGAATATTCCTGTTTCATGACCTACATTCTTCTTTCATGAGTGAGAACACTTGTCGCTGCATGTGTAGTATCTAGCACAGTGTATTATATCCAAGACATGTCAACAGGTTAGTTGAACATAAGAAAGGATGGGATTTCTCTGATGGAAACTCAAGAAGTCCTTAAACGGATGTGCAGCTTGCCCATCATTACAAACTTATTAAATGCTGGCACCCCTTCCTGTAGTGTCTACTCTTTCTGTGTTCCAAATTTCAAGAACAAGTTTGAAAGAGTGAAGCTAAATATACACAACAGACATGTATAGATTTACAGAATTTGAAAGAGAAACAATTAAGACAGCATTTTGATTCAATAGGATATATATATATATATATATATATAAGAGATATATTATATATATATTGAATTGGAGTCAGGGGTACAGATAGGGAAAGGGGTGAACCAAAGTACATGGTATTGTGCAAAAATTCAAAATCAGTTTTAAAAATTAAATTCAAATATATCTGCTTCAAAGAAAACATTGTTTTAAAACAAAAATGAGACAACTGGGTAATGACTAATTCTAAAATCACTGAAACTATTGATGCCATAAATGAAGAACACAAGGAGAGAAGGTCCAGCACAGGATGGTCCACAGAGCCAGTGGGAGGAGAGGGTGCGACCCAGCGGTGTCCACTCAAAAGGAAGATAGGAAAGCTTCTTTTTCTTTTTTTTTTTTTTTTGTTTGTGTGTTTGATTGCTTATTTATGGGGGGTAAGTTATTTTATTGAATATTTATGTATTTCATACATAACATCTCAATCAGTCTTTTTTTCATGTATTGGCCATTTTTTTTTTGTTTGTTTCTCTTTTTTTTCAAAGCCAATTTTTTATTGGAGCTTTGTGCATTTCATACAAAATTTCCCAATCAACTCTAGACCAATCCCCCTTCAATGCCCCCATCCCACCAGAGCTCATGCATTCTGCCATACATGTTTTTCATCTTTTTCTCAGTCTCTTTTAACATTTTCAATGCAGAAGTTTACTGTTTCTGGCAGAAGTTCACTGTTTCTGTCAGTTCTTTGACCCAGTCTGTTATTGTTGTTCCTTCCAATTTGCATCACTCCAAAATATGCATATATGCATGTTACACATATGTCAAGATTATGGCATCATAGGTTTTAGCCTCTTCAGCTTATGATTTCCTTTTTTTAATTATTTTTTTTTTCTTTATTAGGCTGGAAAATGTCATGTTTTCTTTAAGGAATTGTTTGGAGACTCCTCAGAAAGCTTAATTTTCTTTTTTTCTTTTTTTGGTCTTATCCAGACAGGGTCTCCCTGTAGCCCCAGCTATCCTGGAACTCACTCTGTAGACCAGGCTGGCCTTGAACTCACAAAGATCCACCTGCCTCTGCTTCCCAAGTGCTAGGATTAAAATCATGTGCCACCATGCCCAGCTAGAAAGCATAATTTTCTTACCCAAGCCAATATCTTATCAAAATAAAGCTAATGCCTCAGTTTATGGCAACTTTGCAAAGGCAAGGACATTACTCATGACACTTAAATCTCAAAAGATTAGAAAAGCGCTTTCTATAGGTCTTTCTGAGACTTCATTTATTAGGAATTTCAATGACATTTATTATTGGACAAGAGGTTGGATTTCTAGTTACCCCAGGAAATCTATTACTTCTAAGAGACTAAGTAAATTGTGAACTAGTAACTACAGACCAAGGGTTTATGTTATATACAATCACTGAATGTCTCCAAATAGCACTTCAGTGTCTGGCAGTAGCTCCTATCCAATTACACACAAGTTGGCCTGGCTGTCACGGTGACACATCGGAGCCTCTCCCAGCAGCATGTGCCTGTCATGCCCTCTTCCCCATCCTCAGGGAGCCAGTCCTGGTGCCCGCAGCAGCTCCTGTCCCCCTGCCCCACCCATCCCTCCAGGATGCTTCTCCTCTTTCATCCGTTCTTGTCACATTGTTTGTCCCCACAAAGTTCTCCTTATTTTTCTACAAAAATATTTCAACTATTACATCATATAAATAAATTTTAAAAACACTTTCCTGGTTTCACCAAATCCTTTTTTACTCTTTGAAAAATATGATCTGAATAAATACACTCTGTCATGAACTATTTCTTGAATGAATACACTCCTTAATTATTTCTGTGTGTTCCTTATCACCCAGCAGTGAGGTTTTGAATAGAGATGGGCTTGTCCTCTCTGTGTCTGCCTGAAGATCGGTAATTGCTCAGGAAATGTGGCAAATTATCAGCAATAAACCAGAAAATTTGAAAGAAATGGATAAATTTCGGGGCTGGAGAGATAGCCTAGCGGTTAAGAGCACCGACTGCTCTTGCAGAGGACCCAGGTTCGATCCCCAGCACCCACATGGCGGCTAAGAACCGTCTATAACTCCAATTCCAGGAGAACTCCAGTTCCAGGGGAATCAGACACCCTCTTCTGACCTCCGCAGCATTGCACGACATGGGTGTACAAACCTACATGCAGACAGTACATTCATACACATACAAAAATAAATTAAAAAATTAAAAAAATAATAAAACAAAATATTAAAAAAAGAAATGGATATTCTATATGACCTACCGAAGTTAAACTAAGGTAAAATAAATAGTCTAAACAGATCCATAACAACCAATAATATAGAAGCTGTACTTAAAAATCTCCCAACTGGGGCTGGAGACATAGCCTAGCAGTTAAGGATGCCGAGTGCTCTTGCAGAGGACCCAGGTTTGATTCCCGGCACCCACATGGCAGCTAAGAACCATCTTTTGTTGTTGTTGTTGTTGTTGTTGTTGTTGTTGTTGTTTTGGAGGTTTCTTTTTTTATTTTATTTATTTATTTTTTATGTGTATGAATGTACTGTCTGCATGTAGGTTGGTGCACCCATGTCGTGCAATGCTGCGGAGGTCAGAAGAGGGCATTGGATTCCCCTGGAACTGGAGTTAAAGATGGTTCTTAGCCACCATGTGGGTGCTGGGAATTGAACCCGGGTCCTCTGCAAGAACAGTCAATGCTCTTAACCACCGAGCCATCTCTCCAGCCCCGAGAACCATCTTTAATTCCAGTTCCAGGGGAATCCAACACCCTCTTCTGACCTCGAGGCATTGCACGACACGGGTACACCAACCTAGATGCAGACAGTACATTCATACAAAATAAATAAATAAATAAATCTCCCAACTGAAAACATCCAGGACCAGATGGATACAGCATCTAATTCTACCAGACCTTCAAAGAAGAGTTAAAATCAATATTCCTCAAATCATTCCATAAGACAGAAAAGGAAGGGACACTTCCAAATTCTTTTTATAAAGCCAGCATTACCCTGTCACCAAAACCTGATAAAGACCAACAACAAAAAAGTTATAGACAAATCCCTCTGATGAAAATACATCCCAAGGGGCTGGAGAGATGGCCTAGTGGTTAAGAGCGCCGACTGCTCTTGCAGAGGACCTGGGTTTGATCCCTAGCACCCACATGGCGGCTAAAATCCATCTTTAACTCCAGTTCCAGGGGAATTCAACACCCTCTTCTGACCTTCAAGGCATTGCACGACACAGGTACACAAACCTGCATGCAGACAGTACATTCATACACATATATAAATAAATAAAATTAAAAAAAGAAAATACACCCCAAAATTCTCAATATAGTACTTATAAACTAAATTCAAGAAAACATTAAAAAAATCATCTGCCACGACCAGATGAGCTTTATCCCAGAGATGGAGGAATGGTTCACCGTGTGTAAATCAACAAATGTAATCTACTACATAAATACCCTCAAGCACAGAAAGCACATGACTGTCTCATTAGATGCAGAAAAGGCCGTTGACAAAATCCAATATCCCTTCATGAAAAACTGGAAAATCTAAGCGTACAGGAGACAAATCTCAACATAATAAAGGCAAAGTTCAACAAATCAACAGATAACATCATGCAAAATGGAGAAAAACTCAAAGCATTTCCACTAAAATCAGGACAAAGATGTCCACTCTCTCCATTTCTGTTCAACATAGTGCTTAAAGTCTTACCTACAGCAATAGGGCAAGTCAAGGAGACAGAAGGGTAAAAACAGGAAAAGAAGAAGTCAAAATATTCTTATTTGTAGATAATGTGATTCTATAATAAAAGACCCAAAGGATTCTACCAGAAAACCCCTACAGTTGAAAAACACATTCAACAAAGTAACACTATACAAAATTAACACACGAAATCTCTAGCCTTCCTATATGCAAGTGACAAACATACTAAGAAAGAAATCAGGAAAACAATTCCATTCACAATAGCCTCAAAAAAACAAACAAAACAAAACAAAACAAAAACCTAGGGATAAATCTAGCCATGGAAATAAAAGACTTGTACAACAAGTACTTTTAAAGACTGAAGAAAAAAAGATACAGAAGATGTAAAGATTTCTCATGCTCAAGGCTATGAAAATAGCCATCCTACAGAACGCAATCTAGAGAGTCAATGCAAGCTCCATCAAAATTCAAACACAATTCTTCACAGAAGTTGAAAAAAGAATCTCAAGTTTCATATGGAAAGACCCAAGATAGCCAAAACAAACCTGAGCAATAAAAACATTGTTGGATTGGAGATATCACCATCCTGACTTCAAGTCACACTGCAGAGTTTTAGAAATAAAAACAGCAGGGTACTGGCATAAAAACAGATACACTCACTGATCAATAGAATAAAATTAAGGACCCACATAGAAGTCCATGCTCCTACACCCACTTCATTTATCACAAAGAAGCCAAAAATACACACTGGAGAAAGAGACATCATAAACCACTGGTGCTGGTCAAATTGGCTAGCTATATGTAGGAGAATGAGACTATGCAAAAGGACTTTCTGAGCATTAAGACCAACAGTTGATAAATGGAACATTATGAAACTAAAAAGAAAAATAGCTTCCATACAGCATGTGAGTGAAGAGGAAGCCTGCAGAATGGGAACACATCTTTATCAGCTATATATCCGGTTAGTGTCTAGAATATGCAGAGAACTAAAAACTAACGTTAAGGGAACGTTAGAAAACGTTAAAAAACGTTAAGGGAACAAACAACTCAATTATAAATTGGGACATAGGGGCTGAAGAGATGGCTCAGCAGTTAAGAGCACTGTTCATGTAGAGGACCTGGGTTTGGTTCCCAGAACCCACTGGGAGGCTAACAACCCCCAGTAACTCCAGTCCCAGGCGATCCCACACCCTCCTCTGACCTCTGCAGGCACTGCACAAGGCAGATGCATTTACATCCATGCAATACACTAATACACATAAAATAAAAATAAATAAATAAAATATTTTAAAATTGGGACATAGAATTAAACAGAGTTCTCAAAGGAAGAAATGCTTTTTTCTTTAAAATGCCAAATTCCCTAGCAATCAAAGAAATGTAAATTACAACTATTTTGAGATTTTATCTTTCCTTACATAAAACGGCTAAGATAAAAAGATGAGAGCAAATGCTGACATGTATGTGGGGAAATGGGAACACTTATTCACTGCTGGTGGGAGTACAAACTAGTGCAGCTACTGTGGAAATCAGTGTGGATTCTATCTTCAAGTTACACCACTGTAGGAAGCTTTCCTTTTATGCCGAGCAGAGACCACCTGGCCCTGCTAAGGGGAATGGGAACATAGTGCCCACTTTGCAGACACTGTGGGGAGCTGACTCCTCAGCACAAAGGCCAGCTGGCTATTTCCTGTAGCCCAGCCCAAGTGGTACTTTCAACTCAGGCCCTTAGCCTGGACCCATGAGATGCTCTTTGGCCGTGACTTCCCACCTGCCCAGAGCCTGGATGGGAATTTCAGGCTGATGGCTGAAGGCCTATCTTCAGCCAATGTCCACTCACGACACCAGCTATCCAGATTGGTGGTCCAAAAAGGGGAGCCTTTATCCAACCCACTGGCCACCCAAACGAAATGCAGGCCTACCTTAGCCTGTATGCGTGCAATAATTAATAAAAAATAATGGCCGGGAATTCCGTGATGATGTTACTATGAAATTCAAATTTACTCCTTGCCACAGCTTGCTTTTATAAACCAAATGACGTCAGTTCCCAGAGCCAATCATAGGTTCCCCAATCCCGAGCCACTGCACACCCTTGCCCCACCCGGCATCATGCACCTAGGCCACTTTGCTTACTCCTCTCTGGGGCAGTGCCCTGAGGTGTGCTAGCTGGAAAGCTAGCCTGCAATTCAAGTTGGATTTCCCCACATACCACTCCTGGGCATATGCCCAAAGACTCTCCATCCTACCACAGAGATACTCCACCATGTTTGGTGCTGCTTATTCAGGATAACCAGGAAATGGAAACAGCCTGATAACTAGATAATGAAACTTGGTACATTTACACATGGAGTATTATGCAGCTGTTAAGAAAAATGAAATTATGCAGGTAAATGGATAGAATTGGAAAACATTAGACTCAATGAGCTAACACAGATCCAGAAAAACAGTGCCACATATTCTCTCTCATATGTCTCATATGAATCTTTATGTTTAAAATGGAGTACACACAGGAGTCAGGAAGCTAGTAAAAGCCCACTGGGGGGTGACTTTTAAGGGAGAAGAGACAGAATACAGGTGGTATGGAAGAAAGGGGAATCGGGAATTATGGAGTAAGAAGTGGGGATGAGGACGGGAGAGCAGGGCAGGAGAGAGTATGGTGAGGGATAACTAACGTTAAAGACCTTTGAGAGAAGCCATGTGAAACTATAAAAGCTTCCTAAATCTATACATATTCATATATAAGAAGTGTTTAAATGGAATTACCCTTTAATGGAAGTGGAGGGGTAATAGCTCTCCTAGGTGTCATAGGCTATGAAATTAAAAGCCCTGGCATCGGTTAACTCTTTTCTCTTTGTTGATCAATGGGGTCTCATAGACTCCTGAACATTGCTGGATACTGCCATTGCTCTCACTTATCCTGCAGAACTTGAGGGTAAGATCCTGTGGCTGAACATACTACATTCATGACTCGTAGAACACAGAGAAATCAAACTGGTTCTGTCCTTGAAGCTTCATCTCTACTGACTAGTTTTCATCTGCTGGAAGTTGATATTCATGCTTTCAGAGGAAAAAAACTAACCACCAATCTTACCCAACTGTGAACCCTGTGAGATGTAATAATGACCAACCTGACAAGATATGCCCACTGGTACAAAAGTGATACAAATATTATGAGAGTAATGAGCCACTCTGATTGGATTTAAGGCCCTCTTACAAGATGGAACTCATGCCTGGCACCATTAATGGGGACAAGAACATGTGGCTTGGTAGATCCTAGGCTCTATGGGATAACCCACTACTATTTTCCTGCTAAATGGACACAGTATCACACTGACTCCTAAAGACATCATTTTACTCACATATTAATGCATCTCTCAGTCCTCATAAGAGAAGCTTCTTTTGACAGGAGATGGTGATTAACACAGAAACATACAACTGGTCAACAGGTAGAGAATGAATGACTGGGGAGTTCTCAGCCCTAAATAGGACACCTATATCACACCCCTCCTCCAAGGTTCAGGAATCTCCCTGGAAGAAGCGGCAGAAAGACTCTAAAAGTCAGAGGCGTTGAATGACTACAGACAAACAATGTTTTCCAGATACAACAGAGATATATTAATGCACAATGGCAGATGAACAAGACCTGCACAAGATCAATCCAGACAAAAATCTAGGAGGAGGGATGTGTTCAGAATGCCGCACCCATAGCAGTCTATGTACGGGAGAGAGACAGAGCCAGCTTTCTTCAAAGATGTTGCCCCTGAGAGGCTACCCATGATCCAGTAAATGGCCCTATAGCCATGTACATAACAGCAGCACTAAGTGGACACAATGGGGTTTATTTAAAAAAAAAAAGGACACATGTAATTGGGAGGGGTAATAGTTTGGGAGGAGAGATAGCAATAATATGCTTGATCACAATACATTGTGTGAATGTATGAAATTCTCCAGCTAAAAGCTATAGTCTATGAATATTACTCTCCTGAACTGGCTAACACACTATGATTAATACAAAGCTCTACAATACCATAAACCTTTATCCAGTCACTTGAAATTTGGTGTGAATCTCCTTTGGTAGAAAATGAGTTTGAGATGTTACCAGGCTGCAAACCTCACCTAGTGCTTGCAGCTATTTGGACTGGCTCAGCACATCCATGATGCTTTCCTGCTCTCTGAGTCACCAGCACATGAAAGAGGAGCTTTTATCCCAGAATCTTCAAAAAGTCCTCTCACAAGAAAGAGGTAGTCAGTCATCTCTAGAGGATGAAAGTAAAATTGCAGTGCTGTGAAGTTGTCCAGACCCAGATGCAGGCTCGCAGGTGTCAGCTGGGAACAGACGAAAATCTCTCTCAGTCAAGGGTTAGATTTAAACTTTCTTTTCTAAAGTGTCTGAAGCAGAGCAGTTCAGAAACTTAACCCCTGTGACCTGGTTCACACAGTGTGCCTGTCTGCCTCTGACATCATTTCTCATTAGGAGCAAATAATGACAAAGGCCCAGTTTGCTGTGGGTGAAGAGGCAGAATTCTAAGCACAAGTGTTCGCTTCAGCTCATCAAGTAATTATTTGTAGTGCAATGTAGGCCACCACCTACCCTAATCTCCAAACATCACCTCTGCCCTCCATCTTGTCTGAGCATGATGCTTGGAGGAATCCCTCATTCCCCAGAACGTAAGCAGGACATGCACACTTGGGCGAAATGCTACCCCGCACACAGTAAGCACACAGCGACTACTGGAAGAACCGAGTGGAGAGTAAAGAATGGTGAATCCAGCTTAGAATAGCTCTGATTACAGAAGAAAGGCACTGTGTAAATACACGCCAGGGCTGTGAACATGTGTTTGGCTGTTACTCAACCTCAATTTTGTGTCTTTAGCTTCATTTTCCTGTTGCTATGACAAAAATACCCGAGCGTGGTGGCTCACACCTTTAATCCTAGCACTCGGGAGGCAAGGGCAGGCAGATATTTGTGAGTTCAAGGCCAGCCTGGTCTACAGAGTGAGTTCCAGGACAGCTGGGACTACAGGGAGACCCTGTCTGGAAAAGACAAAAAAAAAACAAAAAAAAAAAAACCCTGAGCAAAGCCACTTAGCAGGCAAAGACTTTGTTCCACTCACAATCCTCTCATAGCAGGGTGACAGGAACTGAGAGAACTGGCACATTACATCTATAGTTAATGCATTGCAAAGAGTGATGAATTAAGGCAAGCATCCTGAGCTCAGCTTGTTTTCTCAGGTCTTCTAGAGTTCAGAGTCCTCTGCCTGGGGGATGGTGCCACCCACAGTGGGCTCCTTTTTCCATTTCAATGAATGCAAACAAGATAACCCTCTTAGACATGCCCACTACCCAATCCAATCCTGATAGTTTCTCACTGAGACTCCCTTCTCAGGTGATTCCAGATTGTGTCAAGTTGAAGGGGATCCAGAGCTGTAAATACAGTCCACACACCCAGGAGCCAAAGGAGATGTACAGACTGCATTCATATCCCATGGAGATATGAAAAGACTTCTAAAATAATGATATGATAATAGTGGTCTCTATTATGCATGATGTTCTTTTCAGTTTGCAGAACACTTTCAAGCCCATTATCCCTTCGACTCTACCCTACAGATACCATTATCTTCTGGCTGAAGAAACTGACTCAGAAGAATGGAATTAGTTGTCTTCAGGAAGCACAACAGAATCTCAAAATTAATCTACCAGGAAAAGTGTCTTCAGGCAAGACTTCTTTCTTTGTCTCTAACATTGCACCTACCTTTGAGTTGATTTAAAAAATATTTTAGTTGGGCATGAAACCACACAGCCTTTAATCCTACTAATCAAGGCAGGGGCAGGTGGATCTCTGTGAACTCAGGGCCAGCTTAGTCTATATAGTGAGTTCAAGGCCTGCCAGATAGAGTACATACTGAGCCCTGGAGGGATTAGAGAGAGAGAGAGAGAGAGAGAATAGAGAGACGAGAGAGAGAGAAGAAAGAGACAGAGGCGAAGGGAGAAGAAATGAGAGAGAGAGAGAGTATTTTATTTTTAATAATAAATATTAAAATACAAAATTTATCTTTTTTTCTTTAATTTTTTTAATTTCTTTTGTCTAGTTAATAATTACTGTCTGCATGTAAGGTTGTGCACCCCGTGTCGTGCAAGTGCGGAGGGTCATGAAGAGGGTGTCTGATTCCCCTGGAACTGGGAAGGTTCCTTGAATTGGAGTTTCAGCAGGTTCTTGGCCCGACCATGTGGGTGTTGGGGATCGAACCCGGGTCCTCTGTAAGAGCGGTCGGCACTCTTAACCGCTAGGCCATCTCTCCAGCCCCTAAATACATATTTCTTTTAATAAAAACGATTCAACCAAAATATTCAGATTTTGACTAGATAAATCTCAATTAAAACTTTATTCTCTTAAAAAGCATCTTCTGGGCTGAAGAGATGGCCTGGCAGCTGAGAGCACCAACTGCTCTTGCAGAGGACCTGGGTTCAATCTCCAGCACCCACATGGCGGCTGAGAACCGTCTTTGACTCCAGTTCCAGGAGAATCTGATGCTCTCTTCTGACCTCTGCAACATTGCACGACACAGGTGCACAAACCTACATGCAGACAGCACATTCATACACATATAAAAATAAATAAAAATTTATGCCGGGCGTGGTGGTGCACGCCTTTAATCCTAGCACTTGGGAGGCAGAGGCAGGCGGATCTTTGTGAGTTCAAGGCCAGCCTGGTCTACAGAGCAAGTTCCAGGACAGCTGGGGCTACAGGGAGACCCTGTCTCGAAAAGACCAAAAAATAAAAAATAAATAAATAAAAATTTTTTAAAAGCATCTTCTAAGTAGATTGTTAAACTTACTATAAGACAAGTATTATCTTATTCTAAGTCACAGCATTATGTTAGATAAGATCTTAGATTGTGTTGAGTCTTGCTCAGTTATACATGAAGCTCTTGATCCTCTGGGTGCCAGCTCTGGGGAGGTAGCAGGATGCGAAGGGCATCTACCATCAAGAATCCCAGTCAGGTGATGGGCAGAGGACATGGCAAAATGAACCACAGCACCAGGTAGAAACGGTTCATCATCATGCACAAGCTAAACAATGATAGATAGTTTAGAAGGAATGCTGGCTTCCAAGTAGAAGCTTCGGGGGAAAAGTCATGCCATTTATGCTGGCTTGTAAGTACTGGGAGGGTTGGAATAGTTAAAAAAAAATCAAGGAAAGGTAATTATGTAAGAACAGAGTCAGGTGGCCTCATTGGCAAGAGAAAGGAGCTAGGATGTGAGAAAACAGAAAGAAGTGATGTAAAATGCCACAGCCAGGTAAGAGAGAACCTTGAACACCAGCTCCATTTACAAAGTGGGAAACCGAATCCAGGGAAGGTTAAGCCTCTCTGTGTATTTTTGAAAAATACAATTTTTGAAAAATGATATTGAATATCTTCTCACTTAATAGGAAAACCAATGTCTTGATGACCCTAAACCAAAACATAATTGGGGAATTTCTTCCCAAATTACAATTGTCAAAATATAGAAAATACCCAAGTGTGGTGACATACACCTGTAGATCTAGCTACTAAGGAGGCTGGGGTAGGAGGATCGTTTGATTCCAAGACTTTGAAACTGGACTGGGGCAACCCAGTAATACCCCCCCATCTCAAAAAAAGTGTAGAAAACGCTACTGAAAGTAGGCATGCTCTAGGTTTCGATTGTGGTAGATCTGGAGCAGATGACAAGTATGCTTTCTCTGGGAATCAGTGAGCAAGGAATCTCTGAAACTGATCATGTGTGCGGCAGAGTGTAAAGAACCCAGGGAAGGGGGAGAGGGAGTCGGATGTTGTGGCTTTTCTCTTTTTCTTGTCCCTGTCCTTGGTCCGGTAACATCCTTTCACTCTGAACTTTTTTTAAGTTAATCTTTTTTAAAATTTATTATTTTTACTTAAGATTTATGAGTGCATTCATGTCATGAAATGTCCATGGAAGTCAGAAGAGGGTGTCAGATCCTCCTGGAACTGGATACAAATAGTTGTTACCCACCATGGGGGTGATGGAAATCAAACCTAGGTCCTCTACAAGAGCAGCCAGTGCTCTTAACTGCTGAGTTATCTCTCTAGCCCCTCTCTCTGAACTTCTTTAGAAGAGAATAAGATTATTTTCCCACCCTCTTAGCAGGCCTGTAAGTATACAGTGACTTAAAGCTTTCTATCAACTATAAATTAGACCTGGGGTCCTGATCTAGTCCTGTCATTATCTTGTTATTGGTAGGCTCCTTACTTAGCCATAAACTGAGCCTTATAATCTCCATTTCCAAGTGGCCTCTAAATAAGGACACAAACCTAAAGAGAAAGCCAAATGGTCACACTGAAAATTTATAGCATATTATGAAACTAAAGCCTTGGCTCCCAACTCCTAGACCAGAAGTTGGTTTGCTAAAACCAAGTCAGTCTGCTACACTAATGAGAATCCTTCCAAAGAAGGTGGTATGATTGGGACTGAAAGGCTTTTCTAAATATTTTATGTGTTGATCCAGAATGTGACAAGGAAAGTGACGCATACACTTAATGGAGGTCACACAGATAAAATGCTGTGGCTAATGTCCAAAAAGAAGCGTCAAGTAAGAAGGGAGCAGGAGAAAGCCAACCTTCCCCAGGAGGTCCACCTGCTGGCTCCGACTGTCTTCTGGAATTGTTAAAATGGCTGCGTTCCACTCCTTTTTCAAACCTGAGCGGCTCTGCTCCTGGGAACCCTGCACAGTATGAACCTAAACATGTCATCTGAAGAATTCAATGGCCCAATGTAAATAATCAGGCTTTGCATATCATGCACAACTCGGCCACTGTCTTCCCAACATGAATTCTCCTGGCCTCACTATCAGCTTATTTCCAGAGAACTTTGAGATAGGGATTGCTTCCGCTTAACCTGGCTCTCCCTCCCATGTCACCTGCTTCGCATCTTTTCAGTATTAGGAATAGTATATCCTCTTTTGTATCCAGTCGGATTTGTCTTATCCTCAGGGAATATTTCAAGAATTCATACTCATTTGGATTTTAGGATGAGAATTCTGTGTAACTTGACTTGTGCTGAATTGATTTTTTTTCCCATATGGACTTTGACTGTCGTCATAAGAAAACACCACGGAAAATAAAACGGATCTAGAGTATCTATACTAATAAATAATTTTGCTTCCCTTTTCTCTCAAAATCTGTGTCATCTGCATTCATGAGCTATAAGATAAACAAAGAGAAATCAAGCTAGTGCTGACCTCAGAGCCTTCTCTTTCCTGGCTTATGTCCATCGTGCTGGAAGGCACTATGCACACTACCAGAAAGGAAAAGAGAATTATCAGTCCTCCCCAGTGTGAATCCTAGGAGCTACAGCAACTGTCCTGACAAGATCTGGACACCACTGCAACAGCTAGCAACACGAATATTATGAAAGTCAGCAGCCACTCCCTATTTGGAGTTAAGGTCTGCTTCATAGGATGAGGTCTCTCCCTACTTGTCATTGATGTCTAGGAACTTGAGGCTGGACAGATCACGGGACATGCAGGAGAGCCTAATACTTATATTCTACTGAATAATTTTCATATTATACTGACTCCTAATGACTTATTGTTATACCCACATATTAATGCATCTCTCAACTCTCATCAGAGAAGTTTCCTTCTGCAGTGGATGATAACTGATTTAGAAACCCACAACTGACTAAAATGCAGAGAAGATGCTGCAGAGGGCTTATCCGTGAATAGGACACCTATACCAAATGTGTACTTCCCAAGACCCAGGGATCATTGGGGAAGAGGAAGCAGACAGATCATAAGAGCCAGACCACAAAGAAATTGGTTTTTGCAGACAGCTAGCTGGTCAATTAGTCTTTGAACTCGCAGCAATGTTGACGGCATACACAATTCTCATGCAAGCTCAAACCAGACAAAATCTCAGACTAGACATGGGGAAGCAGGTAAGAAACCCCAACTCAACCTAAGGAAATCTTGGCAACCAATGGTTACTAAGAATGGGACAGACTGTCTCTTTCAAGGATGGGACACTTAGTAAGTTGACCACACTCCAATGGATGGAACTATACTTGAAGGACATTTGGGAACACAGAAACTAGACTCTATCGGCAATATATAATATAATAATATAATATAATATAATATAATATAAGAAATTGGATGAGGGCCAATAAGAGGAAGGGGAGGGGATCATCAAACAATATTGCATGAAAATCACAAAAATTAAATTTGCACATTATAAAAGAAAGAAATGTCTTTATTATTGGTGATAAAATAAACTCTTACCTCCATCATCAATATGACCAGAGGGTGAAGGAATAGTGTTGGCTAGTCTGAAGATGGCCATTGCTACAGACTGAATTCTGTCATCCCAAAGTCATGTGTTGAAAGTCGACTCCGGCTGATGTCACAAGCTTACATCCTCTAATGGTTAGGAGATGTTATAAACCACACGAAGACCCTGCCATACTTGACAGAAGAAAATCTAGATCATGAATTGACATACCATCCAAACATCTGCGTCTACCAAAGTAACCTACCATAACAATTAGTACTGTTTAAATACCTATATATCTAATTGTGTGTGCTTCATTAGTAGGATCGAAAGGCTATATATTATACTGTTTAAATACCTAAATATCTAATTGCATGTGCTTCATTAGTAGGATCGAAAGGTTATGCCTGGACAAGCTGGCAGCCCATGAAAGAAAACAGCCAGAACTGACTAGAGACCAAGACATCAGCTCCAGAGAAAGTAGAGTGTTTTGCTTCTCATCCACCTGTGCCCCTTTTCTAAGCCTAGGGAACAAATCGCGAAGAGTGGGTGTGGCTTAAATGTAAAGGCTGTCACTTGGGATCGTTAATGACGTGAAACTAGCAACCAATATAGACTGACACTCATTTGATCAACTTGAATTGACACTATAAAGCCCCCCCCCAACCGCTGGATCGTGGGACCCATGAGCTTGTGTGGTATGTCGCAAGGCGTGGGCACAACTGCTGCAAATGGATTACATGAAGGATGTCTTCTGTACTCACAATATGTATCACCTTATTGTTAAAAAAGATATACGATAGAAAACAGAAACAAAATCCGAAAAAAGCAAGAGCGAAAGTAACTGCGCAGAAATACTTCTATCGAGTGCAGAATGCATGAGCTGGGATGGGTTGGGGTGGGGTGGGGGGAAGGGAAGGGGATATATGCCTGAACTGAATTGGAAAATGATGTATGAAATACACAAAGCATGAATAAAATAAATAAATAAATAAAATTGAAAAAAAAGAAAAAAAAAGAAAGTTGACTCAATCAGAGGACAATTATATTCAGATACAGGTTCTTTAAGGAGGAAATTAGATTAAAAGGTATTATAAAGCCAAGGTCTTGATCCAATGATATTAGAGACACTATAAGAATATCTCTATCTCTCTCTCCCTCTCTCCCTCTTTCCTTCCCTCTGTTGACCACCACCACATAAAGATAGTATGAAGTCACTGTGTAAAAACCTGAAGGAACCAAGATCCCATGAGCGCTTTGTAGATACCTCAGCCTCCAAAACAGCAAAAAATAAATGTTTGTTGCTTGAGCCACCTAATCTGTGGTATTTTGTTAGGACAGCTTGGGCTGACTAATCATCATCATTATTAAGATTCCATTCCTAGGACTGACTGTAGTCTTGTGTTTTATACACAGTGACAAGTATTACTGGTGTTAATTTTATTTGGGGCACACAGTACAATGTCTTGTTAAAGATCATGTGTGGGGGCTGGAGAGATGGCCTAGTGGTTAAGAGTGCCGACTGCTCTTGCAGAGGACCTGGGTTCAATCCCCAACACCCACATGCCCGCTGAGAACCATCTTTAACTCCAGTTCCAGGGGAATCCAGGGAACCCTCTTCTGACTTCCACGGCATTGCACGACATGGGTGCACAAACCTACATGCAGACAGTACATTCATACATGTAAAAAAATAAATAAAGATCATGTGTGAACCTAGACATGTCACCTTTTCCTGAGGTAGAACTTTGGATATAAATACATAATTATGAAAAACTGATTATGGCCAGCATAACTTCTAAGTTTACTTCTTGCAATGACATTCTAAGGTGCTGAGAATTTAATCACATCCACTTTACATTTCCCAGTAATGCTTTTTTGGCAAAGCCAGGAAACAACTCAGGAATCATTATGCTGTCCCTTCTCCACATTCCCCCCCTAGACAATTTTTATTGCTCTCATGCTTACCTCTAGGGTGTTAGCAAGATCGATGGAGTTGTTTGTGCTTCTCAAACAGAAAAGCTTCTTGTGAGCATCTTGCAACTGTATTGTGGTTAGAGCTGTTCCATGAATTGTTGATGGCAAGCGCTTTTGAAAGGGCCTGAAAGTAAATACAAGTTAGACCAGGGTCAATGTCAGGGTAGAGAGATATTCTTCCCAAGATTCTCAATCTGGCAACAGGACTGGGAGAGCAAAATCAGGTAAATGTCATCATCTATCCACACGAACTACCTTCCTTGAAGAAGCAAGTGGAGGAAAGAAATATGAAGGTGTGGGAATGGCTTCTGTGGAACAGGCATTGTACTGCTTTCACCTCTTCTCTCTCTCCTGGCTGTGGATGCCTAACCCTGTGATGGTTCCTCCAAGATTAGCAGAGGAGAAACTCGGGGTGCTCTGCCACGCAGCTCGTTGCTCATTTCTTACCCTTCATCTCGTAGTCTGATCCTAACTTCTTCCCCATTCTTCCACCAAGCTCCTTCTCCCCAAGACTGATACCCTGCATCCCATCCTCTCTCTCCTCCATAAAAGGGATGAAAATCCCATACGGAGCTGAACGTTATCACTGAACTCAGTCTCCAAACTGCACTGTAGCTAATATAGCATGATGCACGTGACTTGCACCACTTTGAAGTCTCACTAGCATGCTCTCAGAACAGTAGTACCTCTGCCAGTTTCCAATTCTTTCTGTGAATCCAACTCATATGAAAGTCTCCAAAACGCAGATGTCCAAGCCAAATTCCAGACATCCTGAAGGAACCAAAGAATCTGCATTTTAATAAGTTTCCCCATAGTCCTTGGGCAGTTAGCCTAGTATTACTCATTTGGGAATCATTGGTGTTGTTTTCTTGCTCACAGAAGCAAGACTTTATGTCTTTAACTTTGATGATCATATTAATTTATACATTTTCGTGCAACAAAAATATATAAAAATTGACTAGTTTAATCAAAAAAGGAGACTTAGTCTAAGGGCATCAGAAAAACCAAGGATGGATTCAGGAACGCCTACAGAGCCCTTCCAACATTTCTCTGTTTCACATCTGACCTGGCTTCTGAATATCTATTTGACTACAGGGAGGCTTCCTCCCTTCCCTCTGCAGCATATGTGGCTATAGTCATTTCTCATGAGTCATTGGTAGTCCATAGATCCACAAAACTTCTTCTTCCATAAGTCTAAGTTATCAGGCAAAACGCATAGTGGATTGAGCGATCATCTCCAGTGTCTACTTCCCCCAAAGTATAGGCACACATATAGGTTCATCCCATACGATGACACAGAGTCTATTAAAGGACCTCTACATCTTTTTTTTCTTTTTTGACACAGGGTCTCTCTGTAGCTCTGGCTGTCCTGGAACTCACTCTGTACACCAGGCTGGCCTCGAACTCACAGAGATCCACGTCAGGTGCTAGGATTAAAGGCGTGTGCCACCACGCCCGGCATACATCTTTTATCTTTGTATCAAATGGCCCCTTTCTCTGGCTGTGGCAGGTTGAAGTGGAAGCCATGGAGGTCTCTCTCAGCCTGTCCAAGGTTAGCTTTTAGTGGTTGCAGTTTTTAGACAAGAGCAGACAGCCCTTGTGAACGTACAGTGGCAAGGAAAACTGCGAGGGAAGATATATAGGCAAGTTCTGCAATATGTCTCCCTCAAGCCCATCAGAGTGCTTTGTTCCTAACAAATTAATAGAGCATTGAGCCTGAAGTAGGCAGAAGGCCTGATTTCCAAGGACAAGACCAACAATAAGCAGCTATGTAAATATTAATTCTCTAAACCCACTTTTCCATGTAAATAGTGGAAATAATCACATGATTGTGTGGTGGAAAATTCAAAAGCACACACAAACACACACACACACACACATTTATTTATAAAACTACTACCAACCATAGACACCTCCTTTATAAACATTAACTATTACTTTTGATGATATGAAAATATATGTTTTGACCTAAATCCTTCCATTTTTTGCAAAGAACTCACATGTTTTATTTAATCAGTCGCTTATGTTGGGGAATATTGATGCAGTTTATCTTGAGAATGTTCCCTTATATCAATGCTATCTCTAGAATCAATGTCATTTTTCCAAGATTAAACCATAGGCAGACGCTGAACACTTTTTACAAGCTCTTTACACACATCGTCTCACATAATTCATTTAATAATTCTTTGAATTAGGTAGAAACACTATCTCCATTCCATAGAAAGGAAACTTAACTTACTCAAGGGTATATACACAATAAATATTAACATCTTTATTTGAACTCATCTCTTAGTAAAAAAGTTTTTGAATTTGCCTTTCTTAATATATCATGGAAATTTCTTTTTTTTTTTTAATTTTTTTAATTTTATTAATTTTATATTTCTGTATTGGCATGAATGTCCTGTCTGCATTGCAAGTTCTGTGCACCATGTCGTGCAACGCCGGAGTCAGAAGAGGGTCTCGGATTCCCCTGAAATGGAGTCTCCTGGAATGGAGTTTCAGACGGTTCCAGCCGCCATGTGGGGTGTGGGGATCGAACCCGGCGGTTCCTCTGCAAGGAGCAGTCAGCGCTCTTAACCGCTAGGCCATCTCTCCGCCCGGAAAATTTCTAACTTAATGAGAAATGCATTATTGTTAAAAGTCTCCATATAATTTGTTTTAAGATCTGAGTAATTCAATAGTAACAGCTGTTTTTTTAATATAATACATTCATTCCAAGACTGAAATTTGCAAGTGTTCCCCACTAAGTCATTTCCTGAACCTGATTAGGGTATATTTTTCTTTGAAAAACAGTCAACTTAGACTGAAGTAAAAAAAGTAAACAGCAAATTTGTGTATTAGCCAGATGTAAATAGCGAGATGACTACTAAAAGGCCCATTTGCAAACTGCCAGCTAGTGTGTAAATTATATATTGGTTTTCATCTGTATCATTTCCGGGTTGTTTTGTTTTGGGGGATGGTTTTTGTTTTGTCCTTCAGGACTAGCTTTTCTCCTTTCTCTTAGTCATTTCATTTTTTTAGGGTAGAATTTTGATCCAAACCTTCAAACAAAATCAAGGCACTCTGACATTATAGAAGTATTGTATAATGATTTTACACACCATCGAATCATTGAATCATAGACCATTAGAGCCATAGTGAGTCTTAGTTATCACCTAGCATAATTCATTGTTTCTTTTTTTTCTTTTTTCTTTTTTTTAATGTGTATGAATGTACTGTCTGCATGTAGGTTTGTGCACCCGTGTCGTGCAATGCCGTGGAGGTCAGAAGAGGGTCTCGGGTTCCCCTGGAACTGGAGTTCTCCTGGAATTGGAGTCACAGACGGTTCTCGGCCGCCATGTGGGTGCTGGGGATCGAACCCTGGTCCTTTGCAAGAGCAGTCGGTGCTCTTAACCGCTAGGCTATCTCTCCAGCCCCAATTCATTCAGTTTCTAAAGGGCAAACTCTGGCAAAAGGAAGAAAGGTACCATAGGCAGTTAGAATTATATCTGTATGGAATTCCACACTCTAGAAGTCAAGCGACCAGAATGTTGTTGCTGATTCCTATAGGCCAATTCCTCATTCTTACCTCAGTTCATCTTAATTTCAAACTGAAGCATGTTCTGCAGAGATCCTGGGTAGTGGGCATTGATATCATCCAATGGTATCACAAAAATAGTGTTTCGGCAGAGTTCATTAGATATTATTTAACATCAGGCACAAGGTCATAAAAGGAAATATGTCTTGGTCAGATTCTATTTTGCATCAATGATAAAATCCCAGTCACTTAAGGAAAACAAGAAAACATTGAAGGAAATTAAGGCACCCCCATGGAATACTGCTTTAGTAAAGCCATCGCGGGCTTCGGGCAGCTGAAGGGACTGGAGAGTCTCCGAGACCCCCTTTTCTTTTCTGGAAAATTGACTTCTTCTCTTATCAAAGCCCAGCTTTCTGCACACATTGAAAAAACATGTCTGGCAATATCATTGATGATTTATATGCTGAGCTTATAGATATGTGTGCTGTTCTTAGTTCAAAGTCCAATAACTTAGAGAGAAGTGACTTACTCCTGAACAAAACAAATGGGGTCAGTGTTTAGGATCACATGGCGTGAATGATTCTATTGATAAGGAAACTGATGAAGAAAAGGATCTTTGGTTCCATTCCATCAGTAAATCCAGGCTTCATTTATATAGCTCTCATATTTATAGTCGAAGAGGAAATAATTATTCCAGGATGTCGTAATCACTGAAAGAACAACCTTAGGGTGATACTACAGTGAGGAAACTGGCAGTCTGGTTGGAAGTTCAACTCCAAGTATATTTGTATTCATATTTTACATACAAATATGGAGGTCCCTACCATCAACTTAATCATTCCTAAAGAAGATTATTAATCCAGTATGTTGGAAACACCACTTATCTTAGTCAGCTTTACATTGATCTAAGAAATCACCTAATAATACTGGCTTGGGGGTTAAGAGGTTTCAGTCTGTGATCAGCTGTCTCTGCGGTTTCTGGACTGTGGGGTTACAGAGCAATATGGTAGACTGCAGTGCACAGTGGCCCAGAGACGCTCATCTATGTTGGTTGAAAAGGCAGAGACAAAGAGGAAGAGGAGCTGGACAACAGACAACCCTCAAGAGCACAGCTTTTATGATCACCTCCTACTCATACTCAACTAGGCCTACCTCTTAATATTACTTATTCACAAAGTCAGGAACTGGCTAACCCATTGATAAGGTTAGTGTTCTCATGTTTCAACTGCCTCTCAGCAGTGCTACTAAGCCTTCAATATAGAAGCTCTGGGGGAAGACACTTCATATACAAACCATAAAAATGCATTCAAAGCTATCTACCTTTAATTTTATAATGGCTCACAATGCTAGAAGAATAGAATTAATTGTATTTATCATCGATAGTTCAGATTGTTTACATTTTCTATTTATTGAATATTTATGTGTTTCATACATAATTTTTCAGTCAGTCTTAATCACCATTACACCTGCTTCTCCCTTGGCACCCTCCCACGGCTCCCTCCCCTGCCCCCAGAGTTCACACCCTCTGTCATTTGTGCCAGGGTCCATTGTGCCAAGTTACTCTCCCTGCTCACTCCTCAGTGCCAGCTCAACTCCTGAGCTCTAGTCAGCCTATCCAGAGTCTCTTTTCTAAAGAAGGTCAGGTCTTCTTCACCCATCCACCATCTGCTGCCAATATTTCCTCAATCAAGGTTGGGATCTGCTACCCATTCTTACAGTTCGGTGGTGGGTTTTTGTCCAGCTGAGCTTGCCTGGGTCTTGTGCATGCTGATACCAATGCTGTAGGTTCATAGGAACCCAGTTCCAGGAGCTTGTAGGATTAATTTACGTTTGGTCTTCCATCACCTCCCTGGCTCTTACAATCTTTCCGCCCCCTCTTCCACAATGTTCCCTGAGCCCTGGGTGAGCGAAGCTTAACATAGGCAGCCTGTCCATGGAACCACACTCTATAGACTCCTAATCTTCATGGTTTGGCCTTTTGAATTCCTGGTCTCCTGTTGCGTGGAGGAGCTTCCATAAGGAGAGTTAAGAGGTAGTTAATGCCGGGGCTGGAGAGATAGCCTAGCCGTTAAGAGCGCCGACTGCTCCTGCAGAGGACCTGGGTTTGATCCCCAGCACCCACATGGTGGCTAAGAACCGTCTGTAACTCCAATTCCAGGAGAACTCCAGTTCCAGGGGAATCCGAGACCCTCTTCTGACCTCCATGGCATTG
This sequence comes from Rhizomys pruinosus, assembly GCA_009823505.1. Lineage (NCBI taxonomy): Eukaryota > Metazoa > Chordata > Mammalia > Rodentia > Spalacidae > Rhizomys > Rhizomys pruinosus. The sequence continues at coordinate 820,963 of VZQC01008923.1, forward strand.
CACGACACGGGTGCACAGACCTGCATGCAGACGGTACACTAATACACATCCAAAAAAAAAAAAAAAAAGTTCAGAGTCCACAACTGGACACATAGACCATAGATATGGTCTGTGAATGGGTCATGCTTAGGTGACATATCTACAATGCAGCCTCTACAAATAAGACCCAAATATCAAAGAACAAGGACCCAAGAAGGCATTAATAGCTACCCTCTTNGGAGGCAGAGGCAGGCGGATCTTTGTGAGTTCAAGGCCAGCCTGGTCTACAGAGTGAGTTCCAGGACAGCTGGGACTACAGGGAGACCCTGTCTTGAAAAGACCAAAAAAAAAAAGAGAAGTTTCTTTTCTGAGTTGTGTCTGGGATATTTGTCTGTAAACATAAGGATACTCTTTTATATTTAGTAAATATTACCTTGACCTAGAGGAATGTCAACCACAGAGAATTGTCTAAGATCTATGACCTCTCTGGTTGTGTGCATCTGGCTATGTTAACATTACCACACATGAGTTTCTTCCCACTGAGTGGGCTTTAGGTCCATTTGGTTAGCCATTGATTTCCCCCAAGTTAGAAGTGCCACTATTGCACGGATGTTGTATGCTGTGCCCGTCATTGACATAGATATTTGGTCTTGGGGCTGATGTTGGACCATCGATTGATATTCTCCTTTACTGGTGTACAGAGCTACTCTCCACAGCTATGAGAGCTAGCCTTCAGTGGTGGTGACTTCCAGGTCAGTTACAGCTCCATTGCTCAAGATCCAGTCTCTGAAGTATGTCCTGCCGTCACCAATAGGGTCTCACCTTCAGGTTCTGGGAGGAGATCAAGGGCTGTGGCAATAGCCTGTGTAATTTGGGGAGTCTCTTGGACTACCCTGGCCAACGACTCAAAGGAAGGTTTCTCCTGTCTGGTACTGTTTCTTGATATGCAGCCTTCATCTTTGCATATGGACTTATGTAGAGGTATGGTATGTGTAATTTGTCAATAGATTGTTAGACTAATATGATTCCCTCAGGGTTTTTTATCCCAGCAAGGCGTTACTTATCTCTCCTCTCTCCCTTTACCTGTTTAGTCCTCTCTCCATGTCTCCATTTAAAGTCTCCCCATTTCTCCCTTGATACTGCCAGTCTCCCATGACCCCACTTCTCTTGGGTTCCTTTTTTTCCACATTCCCCCCTTTCCTTATATAATCCTTCTCCCATTTAGTTACCCTGATTTTATCCATTCCTCTTTTAGGTTTAGTGGCAATTATTTTTTTATTCCAAGAACTCTAACTATTAATGATATATTTCATTCATTCCATCATACGTCTAAGCTGCCTAAGCTTTCTCTTGATTTTATGCTATTAGTGATGCTCTTTTCAATTTCTTTACCCCTTCCCACCTAGAGGCAAGGTAACACCCCAAGAGGACAGGAAAGCATGCACCTCTGCTAGAACTGGAACCTCCCGTTGTCTGCTAACACTCCACTTTTCATGAGTTTTTGAGTAGCCCCCAGCAAGCAGATGGGATGGTTGGAGGAGGAGGTCAGGACACTAATGCTGTTTCTCTGTACAAAGAAGACCAACATATTTAGCTCCTGGGAATAGAGTGATAAAGAAAGGGGGTTTAGATAATAAATACTTAAAAAGCACTTTTGAATTATTTAAAATAAACACAAAATTGATTTTACCTTTAAAGATAGCCCACAAATTCATTCTGGATATTGCAGGTGTTTGACATTTTATCACAAGAAGGGGAGATCATTCCACTTTCAATAACAGATTGAGAAAATTATTTGACTTCTAAATATCAATTATGTTAAATGATATTTTATTTTGAAGTCAGTCTGTTAAAAATCATTTCTTTTATTTTCATTTTATATTGCTCCAAAGTATGATGTATACACTCCACACATATACCCAAATTACAATGTCTGAAAATAAACTATAGGCTAAGTCATTTCTTTTTTAAAAGCCACTTCTTTTACTCACAGAATGACTATTTATTAGAGACAATGCCTCAGATGTGTTTTAAAAAAGAAATAGAGTTGGGTGTGGCTGTCGGGGCAGAGTTGCCCTGCTAGCTAGTATTAAAGGTGGGCCTGTTGCCACTGTGAGACTTGAGTGCACAGAGCTTAGATCAGGGACTTCCCAGGACCACCTGAAGCACAGGTAGGAGCCGGGCGCTTCAGCCAGGTGGATTATTGGATACATCTATCTCTGGATTGTTGGTTAATTGTTTCATTGGTTCGTGGGATAGTTAAATCATTGTCTTGTGTGGCTGTCGGGGTGGAGTAGCCCTGCTAGCTGGTATTAAAGGTGGGCCTGTTGGATCCTTGTCTGGTGTGACTGTCAGGGCAGAGTCGCCCTGCTAACTGATTTTAAAAAAAAAGAAATAGAGTTATGATACTGATTGAGTTAAAGCAAAATAGTAACAGCATAGCAAATTATTTATGACAGTCTTTAAACCCTCTTACCATCTTCCCATGATAAGCACTTTGTAGCTTTACCTTTTTCTAAATAATTTATTATTTTATTTTATATGTATGAGCATAATGTCTACATTTATGTAGGTGCACTCATGTCATACAGTGCCCACAGAAGTCAAAAGAGGGCATCTCATCCCCTGGAACTGGAGTTACAGGTATTTGTTGCTGCCATGTGGGTGCTGGGAATCGTACCCAGGTCCTCTGCAAGAGCAGTCAGTGCTCTTAACCACTGAAACATCTCTCCAGACCCTGGTAGCTTTTGTTTTTATACAACTAATGTTTCCATCAAACACACAATTATATTTAATATAACTACAAGCTATAAGACAGCCCTTCTTAAAACTATTAAATAACATTTCAATATTATAGGAGAATTTATTTTTTCCCTTTTTGTAAATGAATTGAGGTATAAACATTTTAAATTATAAAATGGAAGAAAATACAGATTTATGTAACTTTCATGATAAATGGTGATTTCCAAATGTTTGCTGAACTTTCCCTTTGTCTATTTGTCTATTCAAATATAAGCTAGGAATTATTGCATTTACTATTTTTTTTTTTTTGGTCTTTTTGAGACAGGGTCTCCCTGTAGCCCCAGCTAGCTTGGAACTCACTATGTAGACCAGGGTGGCCTTGAACTCACAGAGATCCACCTGTGTCTGCCTCCTGAGTGCTGGGACTAAAGGCATACACCACCGTACCCAGAACATTTACTATTCTTTTTAAAAAATCTTTTATTGAAGTTTTGTGCATTTCATACATCACTTCTCAATTCAATCCAGACTCATTTCCCCCTCCCTGCCCCCGCCCCTCCCAAGTTGATGCAGTCTGCCATACATGTCCTGTTTCCCCTTCTGAGTCTTTTCAAAGTTTTTTTTTTTAATTGATGTTTTGTGTATGTATCAGACATCATTTCAATTCATTCAGGCCTATTCCCCTTTCCCTCTTCCTCTCCCCCCCACCCCCACCAGACCCCCAGATGAAAGCAGCTGGAATAAACATTCCGTTATATTCTGTCATCTGAAAGCAACTATGTTGTTATAATATGAATACCTTTCAAGGGCTCTGCGAGATCCACTCACCAACTATTTCAGTTTGTCTGTAATTATGTATATGGGCGGAGAGTATGTATCCATAGTTTAGGAGTAATATAAATTTAATGGAGAGAAATTGACATTCCTAAGCACTATTTCACTCATTCTTGTAACAGTACTTATGTCAGCCGGGCGTGGTGGACACGCCTTTTAATCCTAGGACTTGGAGGCAGAGGCTTAGGCGGAAATCTTTTTGTGTCAGACCAGCCTCGGTTTTTTTTCTACAGAGTGAGTTCCAGGAGCTGGGATCTACAGGGGAGACCCTGTCTCGAAAAGACTCAAAAAAAAAAAAAAAAAAAAAAGAATTTACTTATGTCAACAGTTTATCAAGCTTTTAAGCATTTATTTGCCAACGTAGTAAAACAGCAGCCCACAGAATGGGAGAAAACCTTTGCCAGCTGTATATCTGATAGAAAATTAGTACCTGGTACATACAAAGAATTCAAGAAACTTAAGGATCAAGAACACAAACAACCTAATCCAAAAATGGCTGCTGAAATTTTCAAAGAACAAATTAAAAATATTTAATGATAATTTTAAGTGGGCATGGACCTGAACAGAGAGTTCTCAAAGAAATACAAATCACTAATGAACATTTTTTTTTTAATGTGTATGAATGTATTGTCTGCATGCAGGTCTGCGCACCCGTGTCAGAAGAGGAGGTCAGAAGAGGGTCTCGGATTCCCCTGGAACTGGAGTTCTCCTGGAACAGGAGTCACAGACGGTTCTCAGCCGCCATGTGGGTGCTGGGGATCGAACCCAGGTCCTCTGCAAGAGCGGTTGGCGCTCTTAACCACTAGGCCATCCCTCCAGCCCCCACTAATGAACATTTTTTAAGTGTTCAATATTATTAGCCATCAGAGAAATACGACTGAGTTCCTTTGGGATTCCACTTCAGCCCAAACAGAATAGGAAAATGAATGATAATAAATGCTGGCAAGACTGTAGGGGAAAGGAACACTCATTCAATATTGGTAGGAGTACAAATTTGTCCCCCACCTCCAGCTACCGGACCGCTTCTCCCAGCCTGCTTCGTCAGAAGGGTGGCAGTCCAAGCTCGAGCTTGAATTAAAGACTCTTTTCATTTACGTCAGAGCCTGGTGGTCTTTTGGGGGTCCCAGTGATCTGGGCATAACAAAACTACCTTCTAAATATTTATGTTTAGACCCATAGATTTGTGCTGCTCACCTCCTTGGTCAAAGAAGCTTCTCTTTGCAGTGGACAGTTGTGCAGGGACTCAGAACTGGTCAACATGCTAAGAACACGTGACTGTGAATACTCCTCCCTAAATGAGACATCTTTATCAACCCTCACTCCACCGTCCCAAAGCTCAGGGGATATCATGAAATGGGGAAAGAAAAATTGTAAGAGCTGGAGGACGGGAGAAATTATGTCTTCTGGACACGATGTGGCTATTGCATTCATGTAATCACAGGAGCTGTGGTTATCCTCACAAGGTGGAACAAGACCAAGCCAGTCAGTGTTCCAGAATGAATGTGGGAGGGGCTCCCAAGGGCTCACCTTGGTTTGAGGATCTACTGGTAGTTGGTGGGAGCGACCACTGGCAGCTGCCCCATGCTCCAGGGCACAGCCGGGCTCCCATTGTATATAGGCGGCACTAATTGGACTTGAAGGGTTATTTTAAAAATGGGGAAGAACAAATGATGTTGAGAGGATAACATGTTGAGGGAAGTTTCCAGGGGTTGTAGGAGCAGGGGAATGGGAGGGGGATATGATCAAAATGCATTTAATACATGTATACAATTATCAGAGAATAAAGATATTATATATAAAAATAGAGCTGAGGGGGCTGGAGAGATAGCCTAGCGGTTAAGAGCACCGAATGCTCTTACAGAGGACCCGGGTTCGATCCCCAGCACCCACATGGCGGCTAAGAACCGTCTGTAACTCCAATTCCAGGAGAACTCCAGTTCCAGGGGAATCCGAGACCCTCTTCTGACCTCCGCGGCATTGCACGACACGGGTGCACAAACTTGCATGCAGACAGCACATTCATACACATACAAA
>VZQC01008923.1:826616-886776 GCA_009823505.1 Rhizomys pruinosus
ATCATTTTTCAATTCAGTTCCGGCATACCTCCTTCCCCTTTCCTCTTTCCACTCCACCCCCACCACCCACCCCACCACCCAGACCATGTACTCCTGCCATAACGTGTCTGATCTATTCCTCCAGTGCTTTTTTTTATGTTAAGGAATTTCAATTGTTCCTCTCCTTCCCTTCAATTTTTATTACTCTAAAATATGGATCATACCTCTCCACCCATGATACAGTAATTACAGAGTCTGAAAATAATTGGGGTGGTTTCTAGAGCCCATTAGAGGTAGCATCACATTATAACAACATAGTGCTTTCAGAGTAAACAGAAATAAATAACCAATAATGTCGCTTCAGTTGCCTTTACGTCTGGGGGATTTATTTGTTAGAATCAAAATGAGGTAAACCATTCTCTGTTTGTCTTTCTGGACTGGATTACTTCACTCAGCATAAATGTGTTCTTGAACTCAACTCTATCCATTTACCTGCAAAGTTCATAATGCCATCTTTCTTTACCGCTGAATAGTACTCCATTGTGTAGATGTACCACATTTTTGTCATCCACTCATCTGTTGAGAGAATAAACATTGTCTTCAAAGAAAACATATTAAACCTGAGTATATATCTTAGTAGTAGAGCCATTGGCTGGCATGTGCAATACCCTGGGTTCCATTCCTGGTGCCACAAAAACAAGCAAACAAATGTCTAATCTAAAAAGGTGTCCCAGAAGACATACGCAAAAGATAAACTAAAAATGTGGTTTCTTCCTAAATAGAGTGACAGAAGGAAATGGCACATTTATATAAAGTAAACATGATCCATCCCCATCACTTTTTGGTGAGCACAGTAAAATGATCTTTTCATTTTTTAGATACACAATACTAATAGCCTATGTGATATAAGACTAGATTTTAGCCGGACGTGGTGGCGCACGCCTTTAATCCTAGCACTTAGGAGGCAGAGGCAGGAGGATCTTTGTGAGTTCAAGGCCAGCCTGGTCTACAGAGTGAGTTCCAGGACAGCTAGGGCTACAGGGAGACCCTGTCTCGAAAAGACCAAAAAAAAAAAAAAAAGACTAGATTTTATTTCTCTTGTGTAACTAATTTTAAACCCATTAACCAATGTATCCCCTCCACTCCTCTGTTCAATCCCTTGATGGTCATCATGAGTGAGTGTTCTAGTTTGTCTTCCATTGCTGTGACAAAACACTCTGACCGACACCAACTTGGAGAGGAAAGGGTTTATTCAGCTTACATTTCCTGGGTCGCAGTTCATCACTTAGGGAGTCCAAGGCAGGAACTTAGGGCAGGAACCTGGAGGCGAAGCACAGCCCATGGAGGAATGCTGTTCACTGGCTTGCTCCCTTGGCTCATGCCCAGCCTGCCTTCTTATATGGTACACAACAACCTGCCCAGGGTGGCACCACTCATTGTGGGCTGGGCCCTCCCACACTGCTCGACCATCAAGACAGTACTCCACGGATGTGGCCACAGGTCAATCCAATGGAGCCAATTCCCCAATTGAGGCTCCCTCAACCCAGGTGTGTCAAGTTGACACTAAAGCTATCCAGCACAGTGAGGAAACATTAAAGTTATTGTTTCCTCTACAATCATATAAATATTTAAAACAGCTGAAATTGCATTAAAGAAACCATCACTTCCCTGACTTCCGTTAACAAATTAATTGTTAAATTTACTGTGATTTCCATACCTGATCTCAAATTATAATATAGAGCCATAATTTTAAGAAAAACAAAAATGTAAAAAAAAAAAGGGGGGGACTGGAGAGATAGCCTAGCAGTTAAGAGCACCGACTGCTCTTGCAGAGGACCCGGGTTCAATCTCCAGCACCCACATGGCGGCTGAGAACCATCTGTAACTCTGATTCCAGGAGAACTCCAGTTCCAGGGGAATCCGAGACCCTCTTCTGACCTCCGCAGCATTGCACGACATGGGCGCACAAACCTACATGCAGACAGTACATTCATACACATACAAAAATAAATAAAATTAAAAAATAAATAAATAAATAAAAGAAAAACAAAAATGCAAAACAGCATGGTACTGACACAAAAAAGGCAGGCAGACAAATGGAAAAGAAGACAGAACCCAGAATCCCACACATTTACAGCCACATGTGAAACATACTTGTCAAACAAAAGGTACATTACCAAAACATACATTGGGAAAGAAATCCCAATAGAGCTGAGAAAACTGGGTGTCTACAGAGAGGAGAAATGAAACTAGATCTATGTGCCTCACCTTGTAGAAAGATGAACTCAAAATGAGTCAAAGATTTTAATGTTGTATCTGTTATGGAAACTGCTAAAGAAAAGCATAGGAAGACACCTAAAGGTATAGGCAAGCACTTTCTGAAAAAGACAGCTCAGGAAATAATTCCAAGAGGTAATGGGATTGCACAAAAGTCTACGCACAGAAAAGGATATAATCAGCAGAATGAAGGGATAGCACATAGAATGGAAAAACATCATTACCAATTATATATGGGATAGGAAATTGATACCTAAAAATAAATGAAGAGCTCAAAAAATAGTAAGCCAGAAAAATCATCCAATCAATAAATGGGCAAATAAATTGTCCGGACATTTCTCCAAAGAAGAAATGCAAATAACCAATAAATATTCAAAATTCTATTTGACATCCTTAGTCATCTGAGAAATGAAAATCATATCTACAGTTCTGATGGTGGAGAGATGGTTCCGTGGTTAAAAGCACAGGTTTTTGGCCATTTGGAGTAGAAATGGCTTCCCTCCTGCTTCCCTCCTGCTTCCCTCCTGCTTCCCTCCTGTCCAGAATGGCAGCCACACTTAACATTTGGCAACTGTGGTAGAAATCCAAGGAAAGGAGCATATTCTTGGACACTCCAGATTTTGTCAAAGTCAGAAACTTTGTCCATTGTTGTTGGAGTTTATAGAGATCCCAGGAGTCCTTCTCCAAACCTGTTGCTGGCTAAGGACCTTCAGGTGACACCATTTCCAGAAGCAGCTGGGTGAGGAGCCCTGGCTGGGATCATTCTGCTTGTCACTTAATAAACAAGAGTTGGTCAGCGTCTCACAAAACAAGCATTAATCTGTACATTGGTTCGGAAATTTTGTGTTAGCAATGAGTGTCACTTGTCCGTTTGCAAATCTCTGTGACTTTCTTTCATACGGAAACTCTCACACTTGTTTTATCCAAGAGACAGAAAGCAACAACGGCAGAGCTAAGGAACCTCACAAATGTCTTTGGTTTCACATAATTCAACTGGTAGATTGAGGAATTCCTGTGTCTATTTATATATCAGTGCTGCTGACCAAGTACCTATTCTGAGCTGGGAATTGGTCTCATACCACTGAGATCCCTAAGACACTTCGATTCTCTAGTCTTAACTTTAGAATAAAATAATATTATGACCTTACTCCATGTCACATCAAGTATTAAACAAGCTGACCAGGGATGATCTGGGCTCATTTCCTCATTGGAAACAACTTGCCTCTTATAACCTATAACATCTGAGTGTTCCTATGTGTTTGCTGGATTCGTTGATGCTGAGTAAGAGGGAATGGATCAAGTACCAAGTTGTATACATGTCCTACATCCTTTCACATCTCAGCCTAGAGACTCTCAAAGGAAGAAAAGCCACAAAGGGAACAAAGGCCAAGCCAAGAATTGATGTTTTTATCTTTCCTAGAAAGTCTGTTGTCCTCCATTCCCCACAGCTTAGTATCATAAGACTGCAGCAGGGAGGGGCTCCTCTCGTTTATCTCCCTCTGGAATTTTTGGCTTCAGTGAAATAATAACCTCCTTCATCAGCCATGAGTCCAGAAAAAAAAAAAAAAAAAAGAAAGAATAACCTCCTAATTTTCTGCAAATCAGGTAAGCATTTGTGCTCTTCAGCTGAGGAGATGGCCCATTGGATTAAGTGCTTGCTGCATAAGCAGGATCTCAAATAAAAAGCTGGACATGCCAAAACCATAAATGGGATCTATTTTTTGGTGTTGCTGGCCAAGGGAGTACCATAGATGACTCCTCCACCCGTGCCGCGCACATGCACACACACACACACACACACACACACACACATTATAGGCCATAGTCATTGATCTTGGTTACCCCTCATACCTGACAATAAAACTTTATTGCTGAAGGCACTGCCAACTTCAAGCATAGAACTTAGAGAATTCAAGCTGGTACTGACTTTGAAGCTTCATCCCTACAGGCTAGCTCTCCTGGTGCTGGAAGGTGCTAGCCACAATATCAGAGAAGAAAGGTTATCACGAATCTTACCCATCTGTGAACCCTAAGAACTATAATAAAGGCTGACCTGGCAAGATATGCCCACTGGTGCCAATAGTGGCACAAAGGTTATGGGAGTAACCAAATACAGTCTGATTGGATTTAAGGCCCACACCACAAGATAAAACCTATATCTGGCACCTTTACTGGGGCCAAGATCCTGTAGCTAAATGGGCTATGGACCCTATGGGAGAACCTACTACTTTTATTCTAGGTAGACACAGTATTAAGCTTATTCCTAATGAGTTATCCTTATACCCAGAGAGTAGTGCATCTCTCTGCTTTCATCAGAGAAGCTCCTCTGTACAGTAGATGATGATTAACACAGAGGCGCACAATGGTCAATGTGCAGAAAATAAGAGATGCAGAGTACTCAGCCCTAAATGGGGACATCAGATCCCTCCCTCCTCCCACCCCCCAGGTTCAGGGAATCATCTCAGAAGACCAGAAGACAGGGTGGAAAGTCTACAAGAGTCAGATGCACTGGATGACTTCAACCAGCGTTTTCCAGGCATGAGGTAGTTGCACATAGGAACTCACAGTGATTGTGACAGCATGCACAAGACCTGTACGAGCTCAAGCCAGACTAAATCCCAGCATGGAGGACGGAGATGGCATAACATTCCCCACTCCTAGTCGAGAAGCTATCGCCAGTTGCTAGCTGTTGGGAGAGGAAGAGCCAGGTTTGTTTCTTTTAAGGGTGTGACCCCTATCAGGCTGACCACACTCTGAGTAATGGCTGCATACCCAAGAATATTTGAACAACAGAAATTGAACTTAATGGGTTTAAAAAAAAAGAAAGACAATATGAGGTTGAGTGGGTGGTATGGTGGTGTGAATAAGAAATGTGATGTCCCCCGGAGGTTCGAATGTTTGAACACATGCTCCCTAGTTGGTGGCACTGTTTGGGAGGTCGTGGAATCTTTAGGAGGTATGGTCTTACTGAAGGAAGTGAGTTTTGAGAGTCACAGCTGCCCTACTTAGAGTCGATTCTCTATTTCAAATTTGTGGCTCAAGATGTGAGCTCTCAGCCTTCGGCTCCTGATGTCCTGCCTACCCCTTGCTCTCATGTCTCTTCCGCCATTATGGATGCTCCCTTTGGAACCAAAATCCAAAAAACTCTTCCTTTTGTAAGTTGTCTTGTTCATGGTGTTTTAGCGCAGCAACAAAAAGACAGGTACAGAGGTAGGGGTGGATCCGGGAAGAGATGGGGAGGAGGGGATGAATATGATTGAAATACATTGTATGAAATTCTGAAAGAATTATTTAAAATATTTACAGTGTACCGTGGCAATCCACAGCATTACATCACGGGTAATCATATAATCATAACTTAATGCACTAATACTATTTCCTCTATTTGTTCTTTCAAGAGAATGTAGACGTCATAATGAAGCTTACATAAAAATAAATAAACTGGGTCTGGTGCCAGGTTTCTCTAATCCCTAGTGCCAAGGGGCAGAGGCAGAAGACTTCTCAAATTTGCTGTTCAGTAAGTCTAAGTAATTTGTGCTTTCTAGGTTCAGTAAGAGGAGAGAGAGAGAGAGAGAGAGAGAGAGAGAGAGAAAGAAAAAGAAGAAGAAGAAGAAGAAGAAGAAGAAGAAGAAGAAGAAGAAGAAGAAGAAGAAGAAAACAAAGGAAAGAGGAAAGAAAAAGAGAATAAACCTAAAAAGCCATGCAAAAGTGATGATGGTGTTAAAAAGGGAGCTCAAGGCTTTATTGTCAGAGTACATTCACAGAGGTACTTCACAGAAGCAAAGCCCAGATGGCAGAGGTGAGTTTGTCCTCCTGACTTCCTCATGTGGGCATCAACTTACAGTTCAACCCAGCTCGCTGCTGCCCAGAAGAACAGGATATACTCTAGTCTCTCCCTTTTCTCCCTCTGACATCTCACTCTGTAAACCAGGAAAGAATGTCACTCAATATGGAGCCCACTTCCTCGCCGCCTCCTATACTCCCACCACCCCAGCTTAAACTTGCCATTCTTTAATTCCCATAGCACTGTTTGCAGTTTAGGGCACCAAACAGGTCAGACTTAATAATGTTTGTTTATGTGTTCTAATTTGCACATTTCACAGACAATTTCTCATTAGATACCCTCAATGGTCTGCCCCAGACCAAAGAGTTAAGAAATACTTGATGAAAAAGGAAATTTTCTTATCTGTTTATTTAACTGGAAAAAACCTAGTTTATTCAAAACGAGATATAGTTCTGCTCAAGTATTTTCTTGAGCCTAAAATCTTGACTCTTTTCCACTCTGTCTTCTGATGTTCAAATAGCACCGGGCTTCTCACAACCCCAAGACTCCTTCAGCCTCAGTAACAAGGAGATGCCCATTGCTTCACTGCCGGCCTCTACCCCTAGAGGGCGACTCCAGCAGGCTTGGTGATAGCGATGATGTGCTGAACTTCGTCTTGAAGTATCCAAGCAATAGATATCTGTAAGAACATTTAAGAATAGTGTGACGTTTGTCTCTGGAAGCAGTTTCAGGCAATGGATACAAGCATCAAGGCTGGAACATTCTCAAGCATCTCAGAATTGGATGCAGTAAGTTAATGTCAGTTGTGATATATATAGAAAAAAATCTTAATTATTATTGCTACACTCTAATAATAGTCTCCACCAGACATTGCTTATAAATGATTCTAAAATCCATTGCTTCGAAGACCTTCTAAAAATGTGTTCATAAGTATCACAGAAAAATACAGAAACAGAGTAAGGAAAGGACATGGAGTAGACACTTTTATGTTACAACAGATTCACAAGGAAGCATCAGTGAAAGGGGTTGCATAGATTTTTGTAATGTTAACATTTCAAAACTCAGAAAAAAATTCACTCCTAACTTTGATGTCATCTAAATTTTGAATTAGTGTAGGTGGCTTTCATGAAGAAACTATATATACAGAAAGAATGTTCTTAAATCATAGGTCAAATCCAAGATTATGTTTTGTTTTATTAAAATGAGACTGTCACAAATTTAGAAGTCATATTCATGCACTTCCTGCCCCCAAAGGATATCATGTACTAGTAAAACTATACCAAAATGACAGAAGGGACATCATTTGAAATAAGAAACATAGTTCACCCTTTAATCCCTCACACCTCCTTCATACAAACAACTTGCCATGTCTGGATAAGGACACTCCTTGATATTTGTGGGAGTTACTTTTCTGAATGCTGTGATCAAATAATACCTTACAAGAAGTAATTGAAAGGAGGCTTTATTTTAGCTCACAGTTTGAGGGTACAGTCCGTCATGGTAGGGAAAGCACAGCACTATACAAGTAGCAGCTTGAGGCAATGGCGGTGAGGGTGGGAGGCTGCCTGCTCACAGCTCCACTATCCATAAAGCACAGAAGGAAATCCTGCTGTTCAATTGCCTTTCTCCTTTTTTATGCTTTCTATTCAGCCTGGGACTACAGCCCACAAGATGGTGCCACTCGTATCTAGGGTCAGTTTTCCTCATTTAATCCTCTCTGGGAAAATCCTCACAAATGTACGCAAAGCTGTGCCTCATTAATGCCCTAGGTATTTCTTAGTCCAGTCTGCTTGATGATCCATATTGGCTGTTAGGACATTTAAAGAGAAACAGTTTGGCAAGCCACATTAATACAAAGCATATAACCATAAAATTGAACGAAAAGATTCCACGAAAGCAGCAATCCCAAGACAAAGGAAACGGTAACATAACAATCACATGTGAATTCAAAACAGGCATGTATTTTCAGATATAAAAAGGATTTCAAGGGGCTGAAGAGATAGCTCAGGGTTAAAAGCTCTACTGCTCATGCACAAGACCTGGATTCAGTTCTCAGCACCCACAGGTGGATAACAAGCATCCGTAACTCCAGGTCCAGGCTTTCCAACACCCTCTTCTGACCTCTGTTGGTACTGCATGGTAGGGCTCACTTATATACATGCAGGTGATACACTCATACACATAGAATAATTAAAAAAAAAATAAAAACACAATTTTGGGGCTGGAGAGATGACTAGGCAGATAAGAGCACTGGCTGCTCTTACAGAGGATCCAGGTTTGGTTCCCAGTAGTCATGTGTCAGCTAGCAACTGTCTATAACCCCAGTTCCAGGGGACTCTAATGTCTTCTTCTGACCTCCACAGACATTACAGGACATGGGTGCACTTACATACATGCAGGCAATACACTCATACTCAAAAAAATAAAAAGTAAATTAAAAATTCAGAAAGAAATTTAAAAACCATCAACAGAAACATATAGAGAGAAAAATACATGAAGTGAAAGTGGATTAAACCTAGGAAAGATTGGAAAGGACAAAATCATCTCAAAGTAAATACTGTATTTTAAGTGCTCATAATAATAAATGTAACTAAAAATATAAGATCATGAGTTGAGAATTAGAAACAACTCTCATAAAATTTATGCAATATCTTGAACTTAAAACTACAAACTATAGCTGACAGAAATTAAAGATCTTACAAATGAAGACTGATATTGTCTTCAGATACAATATTTAATTGTGAGTCTTTCACAGACACTTGATAATTAATTCTAAAACTTACATGAAAATATAAGAAAATCAGAATAGTCAAGGTTATCTTAAGATGGACTTACACATCCAGAGTTCAAGACTTACTTTGGGGGTTTTTTATTGTTTTGTTTTCAGTTTTTGAAAGAGGGTCGTGCCCTATAATGTATTGTACCATTATCCCATTTAATCTGAATGCTCTATCAGGTAGTGAATTTTTTCTTGTGTTTATTTTATTTTATTTTTTTGGCTTATTTGTATTCTTTGACAAATTTTAAATCCTGCGATTTGTTTCTTGGGGGTTTTAAATTAATATGTAGAGATTGCCTATGTCCTTGTTGGCCCTGTCTGGTCTATATCTTGACTCGTGAATGCCCTCCATGGTGAACTGAAGTTCTTATTGCAACTAACTCCAATTTCTCAAGTCCCTTTTTTATGATCATTGTTAGTTATTTGGGACCAAAGTATTGTAATTCCCCCCAAATAGCATGAAGATGTTCTTTTCATCTAAAATACCTGGAGTTTTATCTTTTGCTATTTAGCTATAAAATTATCAAATGAAATTTTATTTATGGTATAAGGAAGGGAGGAGTTATGTGCTTTTTATTTGTTTCTTTCTATTAGTGTATCCAACAGATTTATTAATTTCCCTGTGTCCTCTGAATTGCATAGGTACCATTGAAAAGTAAGTGATCACACACACACACCACACACACACACACACACACACACACACACACGCTTTATTGTGTGTGATTGAATTTTCTCTCCATGGTCAAGTGGAGCATGCCTTAATTACTGGTTTTATACTAACCCACTGAATCCAATTAGTGCAGTAAATATGAGCATCTCTGTGAAGCTGTTGTGGTTTGAATGAGTGGCCGACACCCCTCCCCCACCCCCCACCCCCGCCCCTGTGCTCCAAGTGTTTGGACACACTTGGTCCCCAGTTCATGGAGCTGTTTAGGGAGGGTCATGGACCCTTGAGGAGGTGTGGCCGTGCAAGAAGAAGCACATCACTCAGGGAGGTTGTTGAGAGGCTTGATGGATTTTGGGTTTCTCTCCGCTTCCTGTGCCTGCTTGAAAATATGATCCTGCCACCTCCTGCCGCCACGCCTCCTCTACCATGATGGACTCTTACTGCTCTGGAGCCATAACCCAAATAAACTTCCTTCTGTAAGTCGCCTTGGTCCTGGTGTTTTATCACAGCAACACGACAGTAATTAATAGAGGGGCCATGCACTGACTGGAGCAAGGATAACTTACCAGGGACTGTAGAAAAATTCTTCCTCCTATAGAAGCCATCAACTGCCTATAGCTTCATTATGGGTAGGCCTCACTCCAAGCCAGAATGGTAACTGGCTTGATCTTGTGAAGGTAGCCACAGCTACAGTGCATTCATGAAGGCCCTGGTTTGAAGCAGTCCTGGACAATCTCTGGGTCTTACACTCTTTCTATTACCTCTTTTGTGATGTTCCCTCAGCCTTGGCAGAGGTGAAGAATGATATGGATGTCCGTTTACAACTGATCACTCCACAGCCATTTATGTGAGTCTCTGTATTAATTCCCACCCACTGAGAAAAGAAGCTTTTCAGATAAGGAGTAAATCCTATACTAATCAATGTGTGTAAAGATAAATATTTACAAGACAGTTTGATATTATGTCCATTCGGAAAAGTAATAGTACTAGATTCTTTCCTGGGGCTTATGATATCCCTAGCCACAGATTTCTGGACAGAGTTACAGTACCAGGCATGAGTTCAGTCCTGTGGAATGGGCCTCAAATCAGATATTTTTTTTAATTTTATTTATTTCTGTATGTGTATGAATGTACTGTCTGCATGTAGGTTTGTGCACCCATGTCGTGCAATGCCGCGGAGGTCAGAAGAGGGTGTTGGATTCTCCTGGAACTGGAGTTCTCCTGGAATTGGAGTTACAGATGCTTCTCAGCCACCGTGATGTGGGTGCTGGGGATCAAACCCGGGTCCTCTGTAAGAGCAGCCGGCGCTCTTAACCGCTAGACCATCTCTCCAGCCCCACGTTTGATCTTTTCATAGTGTCCCACAGTTCCTGGTTGTTCCACTTTTGTGTATTTTTAATTTTTTCATAATCTTTACTTGAGGTTTTAGTTGTTCTGTTATCTTCCAGGTCTGATATTCTTTATTCTGCTTCTTCCATTCTGCTTCTGAGACTTTTTCCATTCCTTTCCTCTTGATTGGATGAGTGTTTGATTTCTTTTTTCATTTCCTCTTCTGATTTCTTTAGTATTTCTACTTCCTTTTGGAGCTTCTCAATCTCTTCCTGTACCTCTTTGCTTCGCTGTTTGGTTTCCTTATCTTTTTCAGCATGGGATCTTTTCAGTGTTTCCACTTCCTTCCGGAGTTTGTCATTCTCTCTCTCTAGGTCCTTCTTGAGTTTTTCATTCTCTTTTCTTAATTTTTTGATTTGCTCTTTATAATCTTGTACTTCTTTAAGTATGTTCACAACTGTACTTCTAATATCTGTGTCCTGGGCCATCCCCAGAGGGATCCCACTGTAAGAATCTTCCACAGGGTTGGTAGAGCTTGGTGTGGAATTATCCTGCACCTTTCCCATGTTGTCTCTTCTTCATGTCCCTGGCATATGGGTTTCTCTTTGCCTGTATTCCAATGTGAATCCCAAATGCCTCTTCGCTGTGTTGAAGGCTTGCTTTGCTTACCTCCTTCAGATGCCTTTGTTGTTTGTTTGATTGATTTGTTTTTCTCCTTTACTCCTTGCTTATGGAGTGTTGAATGCTCTAAGCTTTAGGCTTTCTATTGGAAGTCTAACTCACTCTTCCCTTTCTGTTCTGAAGGTTCTCCAAAGAATCCATTTGGACACTCCTTCCTTCAGCAATCCCAGGTGTGGGGGGCAGTACCTGTGCTTCAGGTGATCTTGGGAGATCCCTGATCTCAAGACTCACACAAACCCACCTTTTATACCAGCTGGGAGGACAACTCTGCTCCCACAGCCACACAAGCCAATTGGGCCAAAGACAACGAAATCCAATCAAACAATCCGCCTGGCTGAAGCACCCAGCTCCTACCTGTGCTTCAGGTGGTCTTGGGAGATCCCTGATCCAAATTCCTGTACACCTCCCAACCCTCCATTCCCACCTCAAAAGCCCAGTAATGTTAGTATAAAAGACCTCTGACTCCTGCCAATAAATGAGTTGTTTCCTCTCTTGGAATCTCTCCCAGGTCTCTTTCTTGGGTGTCTCTCTCTCTCTCTCTCTCTCTCTCTCTCTCTCTCTCTCTCTCTCTCTCTCTCTTCTGGATTCCTGCCCTCCCCCACTGTTTCTCCTCCACTTGCACCTTAGTGCATGGTGGGCAAAGGCACACTAAGGGAACTGACTCCCGGAATCAGAGGAAGCAACAACGTTCTACCCTTCTCTTCTGCAATGATCCTGGAGCCTTGGGAAGCAGAGGTTTAAAATAGGTGTCTTATTCAGGGATAGCGAGGCCTCTTGTTCTCTGCACTTTAGCCAATTGCCATTTTCTGTGTTAATTACAACCTCATACATAAGGAAGAACTCTGATGAGAGTTGAGTGATGCATTTATCCCACGTGTAGAGGTTGTATTGAAGATGTGTCACTTAGGGTAATTGTCTCACAGACACTTGTTCTCTGTGTTTGACCAATTCTAGGACTCTGTAGTCTCCATCTGTTGTGAAAAGAAGCTTCTTTGATGAGGGGTGAAAGGTACACTTGTCTGTGAATATGAGAATACATATTTAGAATAAAGCAAGAAGTTATGTTGGTATAGGGAGGTGAGGAATGCAGGCTTTCTCTAGGGTCTGTGACCTCTCCAGCTGTGTATATTTGGCTATGTTTACAGTGCCACACATTGAGCCAGTCTTCAGGGAGGAGGCTTCTATATCAGTTCCAGCTTAATTGCTCCAATCTATGTCCTAAGTGTGGCCTGTCTTTAGAAATAGGGTCTTACTTTCAAGTTCTGGGAGGCACTCATTGGCTGTGGTGATAGCCTATGTTATTGTGGGAAACTCTTAGACTGTCCTGACCAAAAACTCAAAGTCTTCAATGTGAAGCCCAAAACACTGAAACTGCTAGAAGAATACACAGGCAGTACCTACAAGATATAAGTACAGGAAATGACTTTCTAAGCAGACATCAGTTGTTCAGGAATTAAGATCAACAATTGACAAATGGGACCTCATTCAACTAAAAAGCTTCTGTATGGTAAAGGAAACAACCAATCTTGTCAAGAAGAGAAGAGGAAGAAGAAGAAGAAGAAGAAGAAGAAGAAGAAGAAGAAGAAGAAGAAGAAGAGGAGGAGGAGGAGGAGGAGGAGGAGGAGGAGGAGGAGGAGGAGGAGGCCTATAGACTGGGAGAAAATCTTCACCAGCTATTCATCTATCAGATGATTAAAATTCAGAATATACAGAGAACTCAAAAATCAAAGAAGCAAGAGAACAAAAGACCCAATTAAGAGATAGGCTATGAATTTGAAGAAAGAGCTCTCAAGAGAAGAAATAACAATGATTAAGAAAGAACTTTAAAAGTATTCAATATCCTTAGTAATTAGGGGAACGTAATCAGAACTTCATTAAGATTTCATCCAACTCCAGTCAGAATGGCTAAGATTAAGAGAATAAATAACACCAAATGCTGCTGCTGTGCATTTTGGGGAAGGGGAACTCCCATCCACTGTTAGTGGAATTGCAGACTGGTGCAACTACTCTTTTAACTCATCCTGTTACAGAGATACGTGTGCAGCCATACTTGTTGCTGCTCTTTTCACAATAGCTAAGAAATGGAAATAATCTAAATGTTCCTCGAATGATGAATGGATAATGAAAATGTGGTATTGACACAATGGAGTTCTACTAAGTGGTAAAGAAAAGGGAAATCATGAAAATTTGGAGGTAAATGGATAAAACTAGAAGCTATTATTCTAAGTAACGCAGACTCAGAAATACACGAGAAGTATGTTCTATCTCATTTGTGGATCCTATTAGCTCCAAATTCCTAGATGTGAGTATACATCTTGATGGAACCACAGGAGCCAGGAGAATGGAAGCAACTATGGGGGTAAAAGAGAAGAAGGTGCTCAAGAGACAGATAGTAGTAGATGGGTTATCAAGGGGGAAATGGGGAAAAGTAGAGTACTTATGCTAAGTAGGGAGTAGGGAGTGATATACAGGGGGGGTGAGAGAAGAGATAATAATCCTAATGGTATGAAAAAACAGAGGGAAATGGATTAGTTTAAAATCCTTCTGAAAAATACACATACAATTAATGTGTGACTGCATGTGTATAGTTGGACTTTATATTTTAAAAAAAAACATAGTGTCAGGCAGGAGAAATCTTCCTTTGAGTAAAAATTTTAAAAAATATTTTTCAAGTCAAAAAACGTTACAAAAAATGGAGATGCTGAGTGGGCTCAGTGCCTAGAATCCACTCGAGGGAGGAGCAAACTGACCTCTACAAGTGGTCCTTGACCTCCACAGGCTTACATATGGGAGGGAGCGTGGGCATGTGTGTACAAACACACAATTGAAAAATAAGTGTAAAAAGTAGAAAAATTTACAAAACAGACTGCAAAGTGACATAAGACAACTGGGAAGCTCATACTGTGTGGATGGAAGTTTTAATTGGTGTGATACTTTAGATAACTGTTTGGAATTATCATTTGCTGTTCACTGACTCAAACATTCTATTTCTAGATATATACCAAAAATCAAGTGCATATATCCAATAAGTGCATATACAAAATGTGCATAGTAACTTTATTCCTAGCCATAAAAAACACTGTCAAAATAAGCTAATGCTACAAACAAACCTAGTGTCCCCAGATGGACCATAGACAGAAGCTTGAAAAACAAAACAAAACAGAGCTTTTAGAAGGTAAAGCAGGTAGAAGAACACTTTAGCCATGGGCCCAGGAAAAAACCTTTCAAAAGAATGAAAATATTCATACATTTTATATTAAAATTAAGGTAAATGTGCCCATGTTGTGAAACACTTACCAGGGAGAATGAAAAGGCAAATAATAGAGGAGACACTTGAAGCACAATGACTGCTCTGAGCCCAGGAGGTGAAAGCTGGGTGCACTTTTACATAGGTTTGTTAAACGTAAGCTGCGGGTTACTGTTTATGTTTTCCTTTTGAATGGTATGCTTCCCAGGAAAGACAGCGTAAGAACGATGTTTCATCACCTGCCTGTAATCATATGCTATACTCTGAAAAGTGCTGTATCACTTCCTTGAAAACTATAATCTCAAAGTTATGAAATAAATTTATAGTTCTCTTTTCATTATAAGATTCAAAATAGAGCAGAAAATTATATCTCATGTTCTTCTACTACTTTCATTACATCCCCTACATCTCTCTTATTTTTCTCTCTCTGACAAACACACACACACACACACACACACACACACACACACACATGAGTGTTTGAGTTGACTAACAACTTGAGATTAAATTGGGCTAAGGCTAAATGTTAGCAAGTTAAGACAAGAGTTCATTACAAAGCAATTCCTCTCGCTTTTGTCAGGATTCAACCCTTAAATGGGGATGGTGACACAGGACTCTTCAGCTGAGCTTTAGAAGGAAACGATAGACTTAGAGGGGGAAAGAAGTGTCCCGGTCCAAAATAATTCCAAAGGATATTTAGTCATCATAGAATTTAGGCCAGACAGACAAACCAGCGCTCTATTAAAATAGCTATGGAAATTAAAAATTGCTTTCTTGTGGGGCTGGAGAGATGGCTCAGTGGTTAAGTCTGACTGCTCTTGCAGAGGACCCAGTTTCGATTCCCAGCACCCACATGGCAGCAAAGAACAGTCTATAACTCCAGTTCCAGGGGAATCTGATGCCCTCTTCTGACCTCTGCGGCATTGCACAGCACAGGTGCACCAACCTACATGCAGACAGTACACTTATACACATAAATAAAAAAATATAAAATAAATTTAAAAAATTGCTTTCTTGGTTATTCCTAGACAAACTATCAGCCCATGAAAGGAAACAGCTAGAATTGACCAGAGTCCAAAACGACAGATCCAGAGAAAGTAGACTGTTTTGCCTCTCGTCCACCTGTGCCCCTTTTCTAAGCCTGGGAACAATCTGTGAAAGAGGGGGCATAGTAAAATGTAAGGGCTGCATTTGGGGTGAATGGTGAAACTACAGCAATATAGACTGGACACTTATTTGATCAACTTGATTATACATATAAGCCCCCCCAGCTGGATGGTGGGACCCTTGGGCTGTGTGGGTTTGGGCACAACTGCTTGCAAATTGGTTTTACATGAAGGATGCTTGTACTCACAAATTATTACCTATTGTTAAAAAATGAGAAGAAAAAAAAATTTTGCTTTCTTGGGGCTAAACAGACTGGCTGTTCTGGCAGAGGACTCAGGTTCAATTCCCAGCACTCACATGGTGGTGAACAGCTGTCTGTAACTCCAGTTCCAGAGGCTCTTACACCCTCTTCTGATCTCTATGGGCATTGCACAACAAAAATACACACATGTAGGCAATATACTCATACACATGAAGTAGAAATAATAAGATATTTTTAAAAATTACTTTCTTCAAAGCAGATTCAGAGTAGTAACTATGTGACACTGAGTTGAGGAGGCTGCAATCTGTGTCATTCTGTTTAAATTCCAGTTTTGACAGTGTGTAGGGAAAGCAAATAATTGTTGCTCTAAGTATAACCTTGGATAATTTGAGAAGCAAATGAAAATATAATTCTCAATTCATATAACATACAATAAAAGAACAAACATGTAAATGATTTGCAGGAGTCTTGTACATTCTAGAAACAATTTTGTCATATACAAGACATATGCAATGTAGATCCAGAATTAACAATGCAGTACAGCCACACATTCTCCAAACATTATACTATTATACCCATTGTTATGAGACGCACTACATAAGCTCCTTGGATAGACTGGTTTGGGAGGAGATTAAAAAGAATACCTTTTTAGAAGCTATGGTGGAGACTTAGAAAGCTAATCAATAAAGTATGGAATTAAAAAACAAGAAAGCTAATTAAAGATTCATTTGAAGACTACAGCATATAACCCACTAGAAGTAGTTTAGATTATGATAACATCAAAGGAAGGTTTGTCAGAAGAGCTAAAACCCAGATTTTTTTTTACCAGTTAGAGCATCATTTAAAGAGAATATTTACCAGATTAATCATTTCAAATAAATTCCTGTGAAGCTAGAAACAAACAACATCTTATCTTACTGTTTTTAAAACTGCATAGTGCTGGCTCGCAATGCTTAGTTGAGAGGCTAAAGTGAGGCCAGGTATGGTGATGCATGCCTGTAATCCCAGCACTTGGGAGGCAGAGGCAGGTAGATTTCTGTGAGTTCAAGGCCAGCTTGGACTACATAGTGAGTTCCAGGACAGCTGGGGCTACAGGGAGACCCTGTCTCAAAAGGCAAAAAAAAAAAAAAACGGCTGAAGTGAGTAGATGGCTTTGTGTCTCTTATGCCCTAAAAATCTATTTAAAACATTTTCTAAAATTTCTACCATAGTTCTCACTCAGTATGTCATCTGTCCCATTGGCTTTAATGAAAATTCTTGTAAGTATTCAAGGAACAGACAATTCTTAATATTTAAACCCTTTCAATGAATTTTTAATGGCCATCCAATTAACTTCACAAGGCCAGACTTACATCCCATTACATTTTTCTCTACAGCTGGAGCAGCTATGAGAAAATATGTAACGGAGCGAGAATGGAAGTAGCATTTGCAGTAATAAGAAGTGTGAAGAAAAATCAGAAATTTTTTTCTGGTATCCACATATCGGAAAAGAGTTCCATGTTTCTGAGAGGAAATAAGAAGGTGTAAAACCATCAGTTAATCAATTTACAAAAACAGATTTTAAAATATCTGCCGAAAAGAAAACAATGGGAACAATAGAGGACATGAACTGTTTACATCTGATAGAACATATAATCAAAAGACAATAATTAAAATGCTAATCCAGAAACAAAGCTGAAACAAATGGAAATATTTCCCCACTGAGCAGGCTGGGGAGAAGTGTCACGCTGGTATCAAGTAGCATGACCAGCGCTTGTTCTCGGTGTAGGGGGCAGATCTCTGTGAGTTCAGGGCCGTCCTGGTCTACATAGGGAGTTCCAAGCCAGTTGGAGCTACAGGAAGACCCTGAATCTAAAAGACGAAAGAAAGAAAAGAAAAGAAAGAAAGGAAAGAAAAGAAAGAAAGAAAGAAAGAAAGAAAGAAAGAAAGAAAGAAAGAAAGAAAGAAAGAAAGAAAGAAAGAAAGAGAGAGAGAGAGAGAGAGAAAGAAAGGAANGGGCTTGGAGAGATGGGCCAGTTGTTAAGAGCTCTGACTGCTCGTGCAGAGGACCCAGTTTCGATATGCCCAGCACCACACATGGCAGCTAAGATGACATCTATAACTCCAGTTCCGAGGGAATCAGATGCCTTCTTCTGAACTTTGTGGGGATTGCACAACATGGTTGTACCTACTTACATGCAGGTGCACCAACCACATGCAGGAACAGATACACTTATACACATAAGATAAAAAATATAAAAAAATTTAAAAAATTGCTATCTCTTGGTTATTCCTAGACAAACTATCAGCCCATGAAAGGAAACAGCAGAACTTATCAGAGTCCAAAACAACACCTCCAAAGAAAGTAGAGACTGTTTTGCCTCTTCGTCACCAGCCTGTGGCCCACTTGTCTAAGACCTGGGAAAAACAATCTGGGAAGAGGGGACATAGTAAAAGTAAGGGCTGCATGGGTGATAGGTTGAAATACAAATATGGACTGGACCTTATTTGATCAATTGATTATACATATAGCCTCCCCCATGGATGTTGGGACCTTTTGGCTGTGTGGGTTTGGGCAACAACTGCTTGCAAATTGGTTTTACATGTGAAGGATGCTTTGTACTCACAAATTATTACTATGTAAAAAATGAGAAGAAAAAAAAAAAAAAAAAATTTTGTCTTCTCTGGGGCTAAACACAGACTGGCTTTCAGGCAGAGGACTTCAGGTTCAATTGCCCAGCACTCAATGGTGACGGTGAACAAGCTGCTGAAACTCCAGTTCCCAGGCCTTACACCCTCTCTGATCTCATGCATGCACACAAATACACACTGTAGGCAATTATATCATACACCATGAAGAGAAATATAAGATATTTTAAAAATGATTTCTTCAAAGCAGATTCAGAGTAGTAACTATGTGACACTGAGTTGAGGAGGCTGCAATCTGTGTCATTCTGTTTAAATTCCAGTTTTGACAGTGTGTAGGGAAAGCAAATAATTGTTGCTCTAAGTATAACCTTGGATAATTTGAGAAGCAAATGAAAATAAAATTCTCAAATTTATACACATACAATAAAAACAAACATGGTAAATATTGCAGGAGTCTGTAATTCTAGAAACAATTTTGTCATATACAAGACATATGCAATGTAGATCCAGAATTAACAATGCAGTACAGCCACACATTCTCCAAACATTATACTATTATACCCATTGTTATGAGACGCACTACATAAGCTCCTTGGATAGACTGGTTTGGGAGGAGATTAAAAAGAATACCTTTTTAGAAGCTATGGTGGAGACTTAGAAAGCTAATCAATAAAGTATGGAATTAAAAAACAAGAAAGCTAATTAAAGATTCATTTGAAGACTACAGCATATAACCCACTAGAAGTAGTTTAGATTATGATAACATCAAAGGAAGGTTTGTCAGAAGAGCTAAAACCCAGATTTTTTTTACCAGTTAGAGCATCATTTAAAGAGAATATTTACCAGATTAATCATTTCAAATAAATTCCTGTGAAGCTAGAAACAAACAACATCTTATCTTACTGTTAAACTGCATATGTGCTGGCTCGCAATGCTCTTAAGTTGAGAGGCTAAAGTGAGCCAGGATATGGTGATGCATGCCTGTAATCACCAGCACTGGGAGGAGAGGCAGGAGATTTCTGTGAGTTCAGGCCAGCTTGGACTACATATAGTGAGTTCCCAGACAAGCTTTGGGGCTAACAGGGAGACCCTGTCTCCAAAAGCAAAAAAAAAAAAAACGTAGCTGAAGTGAGTAGGATGCTTTGTTCTCTTATGCCCAAAATCTATTAAAACATTTTCTAAAATTTCTACCATAGTTCTCACTCAGTATGTCATCTGTCCCATTGGCTTTAATGAAAATTCTTGTAAGTATTCAAGGAACAGACAATTCTTAATATTTAAACCCTTTCAATGAATTTTTAATGGCCATCCAATTAACTTCACAAGGCCAGACTTACATCCCATTACATTTTTCTCTACAGCTGGAGCAGCTATGAGAAAATATGTAACGGAGCGAGAATGGAAGTAGCATTTGCAGTAATAAGAAGTGTGAAGAAAAATCAGAAATTTTTTTCTGGTATCCACATATCGGAAAAGAGTTCCATGTTTCTGAGAGGAAATAAGAAGGTGTAAAACTATCAGTTAATCAATTTACAAAAACAGATTTTAAAATATCTGCCGAAAAGAAAACAATGGGAACAATAGAGGACATGAACTGTTTACATCTGATAGAACATATAATCAAAAGACAATAATTAAAATGCTAATCCAGAAACAAAGCTGAACCAAATGGAAATATTTTCCCCACTGAGCAGGCTGGGGAGAAGTGTCACGCTGGTATCAAGTAGCATGACGAGCGCTTGTTCTCGGTGAAGAAGGGCGATCTCTGTGAGTTCAGGGCCGTCCTGCTACATAGGGAGTCCAAGCCAGTGGAGCTACAGGAAGACCCTGATCTTAAAAGACGAAAGAAAGAAAACGAAAGAAAGGAAAAGAATAGGAAAGGAAAAAACACAAGAAAAGAAAGAAAAAGAAAAGAAAGGAAAAAAGAAAGAAAGACAGAAAGAAAAAAAAAGAGAGAGAAGAGAGAGAGAGAGAAAGAAAGGAAAGAAAGAAAGAAGGAAGGAAGAAGGAAGGAGGAAGAGAGGAAGAAGGAAGGAAGAAAGGAAGAAAGAAGAAGAAAGGAAAGAAAGAAAGAAAGAAAGAAAGAAAGCAATAACTAAGATATGACAAGCAAAGAAAGAAAGACATACTATGAAAGAAGTGAAAGAAAGAAGAGAGCAAGCAGCTTCATCTGTGGGGCCGGATGAATCCATTATGGCCTGAAGTAAGAGATTGCTGGCTTCTACCCCACATAAACCTAGTAAGGCTGGATGGAGAGTGCAGAGCTGCTCCCACTCCCATATTTTTTGGCACCATCGTGGCACCTGCTACCGCCCACCTCCAGGAGAGGAGAAGCTTGAGAGTAGCATTCCTAAGCTTCTCATCCTCCTGAGCTTGTCACCCTGTCCTCTGGAGGCAATTGGCACAAGCCATAAGCTTAACTCAGCGGCTAGTGGTTTTCCTCCATAAAAACAGCCATTGCAGAATGCTTCTCCTCTGTCCCCTCACCTCCTGCGTCAAAGAGTCCTAACAAAAGTATGTAAGTGCTTAAACCCCTGCAATAAATGAGTTTTGCTCGCCGACGCAACTCCAGGTCTTTTTCTTCGGACCTGTTCAGGTTTATTACCATCGCTAGGACCGCTCCACTCCCTTACACTTCCCTCCGTCGACCCCTGGCAATCCAGGCACTGCAGGGCATGACCGCCATACCTAGGGCCGTGAGGCTGGTGATCTGGGAGGCTGGAGCCTCAGGACACAGAGGAAGCCAACCCCATTTTCCTTTTCAAATTGGGAGAAGGGCTTTGGGCTGGCAGACAAAAAAAAAAAAAAAAAAAAAAAAAAAAAAAAACTTAGGTGAAAAAAAATTTAAACAATGGAGAAGGTTTTAAATAGTAAACATGGGGCTGGGGAGATGGCTTAGCAGTTAAGCGCATTGGTTGCTTTTGTGGAGGAGCTGGGTA
Source organism: Rhizomys pruinosus (assembly GCA_009823505.1). Classification (NCBI taxonomy): domain Eukaryota; kingdom Metazoa; phylum Chordata; class Mammalia; order Rodentia; family Spalacidae; genus Rhizomys; species Rhizomys pruinosus. The sequence continues at coordinate 848,299 of VZQC01008923.1, forward strand.
CGATTCTCAGCACTCACGTGGTGGCTAACAACCTTCTGTGAGCAACTTCAGTTCCAGGGGATCCAACAACTTCTTCTGAGCTCCGCTAGCATTACACACACATTCAGGCAATACACTCGTGCACATAAAATAAAAATAATATAAATAAAAAATTAAAAGTCAACATAGGTTCTAGGTTTTTACTGCCAATGATGAAAAAACAAACTGTAGACATGGAGAGAAACATTAGCAAGACTAAATTGAGTAGTGTTCAATAAAATGGCTAACTAGTGATTCAATAGTGTCAAGGGCCCCAAACAAGAAAAGACTAATAAATTGTTCTAGTCAGCAAGAGATTAAAGAAATGTGAAATATTAAAGAACATGAATAAAATTGAATATGAGTGAGTAAAAGACAGCAATAATACTTCTTCAGGTAGGGTTGGGGCTCCTTAACCCACTCCCCATGTCTATACTGGGGTTTTGTCTGATTTGAGCTTGCGTAGAGTTCGTGTATGATGTTACCATTGCCGTGAGTTCATATGGGTCACTGACCAGCTGTCTGGAAAACGCTGTTCCCTTGTGGTCACCCCTTCTTCCACAATGCTCCCTGAGCCCTGGGGGGCAGAGATTAAAGATAGGCAATCAATAGCTACTGGGGGGGGGACTACTTTAAGGTGTGAGGCCAGATAGCTTAACCAGGCTCCCGTGGATGGACGATTGAAGGGCAATTAGTGACACAAATTTGATGCTATAGGCCTTAGTATATATAATAGAGTACATGAAATTAGGCAGGGGGTTGTGGGGATGGGTACAGGTAGGGGAGAGTATTTAATATGATCAAATTATATTGTGTCAAATTTTCAGAAATTCAGTACTAAATGAAAAAAGATACTAATAATACATCAATCTCAACTGGTTCATACAAGCAAGAAAACATTCATATACATAAAATAAAAATAATAAATATTAAAAAACTAAAATGGGAATAATTTTCAAAGAAGGTGAGAAAAGTACCATTTGCCCAATCTGATATAGAATGTGCCAAGGTATGTGATAATAGTTCTTAAATTCACATGGAGTAGAATAAAAGCTAAATTGGAATAACTATATTTTTAATTTATTTGTATTTTTATTTTGTGTATGTGCTTAAGTATGTATGTATGTGTGTGTGTATGTACATATGTATGTAAGCGAAACATGTGCATGCAGTGTTTACAGAGGTTGGAAGAGAGCATCAGATCTCTTGGAACTGGATTTGGGAAAGGTTATTAGCTGGCATGTGGGTGCTGGGAATGAACCCCCTGTCCTCTGCAAGAACAGCCATCTCCCTAGCCTGAATTTCCAAAACCATAATCTTTGCATCTGTTCTTTTCCATTTTACTACTTGTCAATAGAGACTTTAAGAATTAGAATTAAATCATTGATATGTTATGGTCCAGTCACATTAACACTGAATTTCCCAAATGTTGTTATGGACTTAACTATTATTGTCAATACTTTGAGTATTTTACTGAGAAATTGAATGTTATGTGATTGTTAGTTTTATTTTTACTGGGATTGAAACTAGGTCCTTGTGCATGCTAGGCAAGTGTTCTACCACTGAGCTGCACTCCTCTCTCTCTCTCTCTCTCTCTCTCTCTCTCTCTCTCTCTCTCTCTCTCTCTCTCTCTCTGTCTTTCTCTCTCTCTACTTCTGAACTGGTCATCTCTGCTAGACCTGCTGGCCGGCATTTTTCTAGGATCCTGCTGTCTCCGCCCTACTCCCCGGAAGCCGGGGTTGGCAACATGTGTTGCCATCCTCAGCTTTTGTGTGGATCTAAACTCGGGTCTTCATGCACGCACACCAAGCACTTTATCCACTGAGCCATTCCCCACCCCATTTTTTTTTCTGTAGATTTTTGAGACAGGACCTCACTAAGTTTCCTAAGCTGGCCTTTCACTTACGACCTCTTGTCTGAGACTCCAATGAATGATTCTAATTTCCCAACCACACAGAACACTAGCATAGAAACAGTAAAAATGTGTTCGTTTGGGCTGGATAGATGGCTCAACAGTTAAGAGCACTGGCTGCTCTTGCAGAGAACCCAGGTCCCTAGCACCCGGATGGTGACTAAAAACCCTCAATAACTCCAGCTCCAAGGGATCCAATGCCTTCTTCTGGCGTCGGCAGGCACTCCATACAAACAGTACCCTTACAGGGAGGCAAAAACACTTCTAAACATTTTTTAAAAATTGTTTTTATTTATGTACTTTTTTGGCATAGGAGTAAGATTGAAATTTTTCTGAAATATTATTTCTTTATGTATATGAATGTAATGTCTGCATGTAGGTCTGTGCACCCGTGTCGTGTAATGCCATGGAGGTCAGAAGAGGACGTCGGATTCCCCTGGAACTGGAGTTAAAGACGGTTCTTAGCCGCCATGTGGGTGCTGGGGATCGAACCTGGGTCCTCTGCAAGAGCAGTCGGCGCTCTTAACCGCTAGGCCATCTCTCCAGCCCCCTGAAATATTATTAAACTAAGTTACTATTATGAGAGCATGATGACCGTCACCTCTGCTGGTAATATGACCTATGTCCGCCAAAGAAAAATGTTGGTGGTGTAACTGGTTGAACAATCATTTTGACAACGCTAAGCATAAATATGGTCAATGAGGAACTATGGAAAAACTTACAATACTTCAGCTTTTACAAATGCAATGTAGGCAATATTTGCTAGGCATGTGCTTACTTGTGGCTTAGATGACATGGATCTGAATTTGTTTCTATTCTAAGGAAAGAAAAGATAGGCTGGGATAATTTGCTACTAGAGGTTTCAGCTAGAGTCAATTTTACTCACTAGGAGACAGTTGCCACTGTCTGGAGACGTTTTTGTTGGTTAAAAGTGGATGAATCCTTAAATGTGTTTTGGAATTAACCTATAGTTTATTTTCAGACTTTGTAATTTTGATTTATGTGTGGAGTATATATACACATATTTTGGATTAATATAAAATTAAAGGGAACAAAAAAGAGAGAGAAACCTATTCAAAGAACTGACCAAAACAGTGAACTTCTGCATCGAAAAGGTTATAAAAGATTGAGAAAAAGATGCAAGACAGGACTTAACATGTATGACAGAGTCCATGAGCTCTGGTGGGGGCGGGGTTGAGAGGGGTGGGCGTGGATGGGAGAATGAGTCTAAATTTGATTGAGAAATGTGTGAAATGCACTCAATAATAATTAACTTAAAAATAATTAACAAAAATATTTAAATTTTTTTAAAAAGGGGGATGTGAAGCATGTTCCTTCCTGACATATGGTAACACAGGTAAGAGACACTGCACAGAGCAACCTGTCACAGAGGAGAGAAGCTTGACCCAAAATATTAGCAGTAGCAACTCTAAGATGCCTTATGTTAGTGTGCCAATATGGACTGATATGTGAGAGAATAGTTCAGTGTTTTTCTCTCTCAAATCATGAAATTTTCATTTGATGGTTGTTTTTCATATTTGAGAACTCAGAAATGATATTCTTCACACATCATTTCAGTAAACAAAAATCTTTTGGAAACCAGTTCTCTACTTATAAGACACTCAGTAAAGATCTGTTGAACTAGGTGCTATATAAATATTTGTTGAATGAATAAGTATTGAAGAATTGTACTCTTCATTCTTCAATGTTTCAGTTTGATGTTTGCTTTCTAGAGAACTAGGGCCTCCTCCCTACTGGGAAAGCACTCTGTCACTGTTATAAGCATATTCCCCTTTTTACTTTTTATTTTGAAAAAAAATACCATACACATTAAGTTGCCCAGGTGTGAACTTGTGATCTTCCCGTCTTGGCTTCCAGAGTAGCTGAGATGATAGGCCTGTGCCATCAGTCCTGGCTACAATGAATACCTTTATAGAAAAATCTCATCATATTATTTTCCTTAATTTTTTATTGAGCTTTTGTACATTTTATACAATATTTCTTAATCAAGTTTATGCCCATTCCCTGCTCCATGATCCACCCCCCGTACTCATGCATTCTGTCATACGTGTTAAGTCCTGTCTTGTATCTTTTTCTCACGTCTTTTTTTTTAAACTTTTCTGATGCAGCAATTTACTGTCTGGGTAAGTTCTTTGAGCAATTCTTTTTGTTGCTGTTGTTCCCTTTAATTTTTTTTTCTCCAAAAAATTCTGGGATTACCAGCTCCCTCTCAGCATCTTGAGTGTGTGGAATTCTAGGTTCCGAGACCTGGACCACCACTCTGATGTAAGACATGGACAACCGACTTGAAGGAAGGCTGACAAAGTTTTATTTCTGAATCCTAAGCTTTTATATCTCTCACAGGTTGCAGAGGTTTCCCAAGGACAATTAAAGAAAGCTACACAATGTACACGTGCTAGATGTGAGGAAGGCTTCAGGAGAGAAACAGAATTCAAGGTTCAGCAGGCCTAGGCATAAAAGTAAACAGGGAACATAGTGACACTGGGTTTCAGCAATAATATGTCTAACAATTCCTGTGTTTACAATCCACGTATAAACAATCAAGGGCAGAGCTTTAGCCAAACTCTGCAGGCTTCTACCAAGCCCAAGCATGCAAGCACAATCATACCAAGTTCGCCCTCCGCCAACTTTAGGCTTCTTTCAAGCCTTTGGCTTTCATCCAGCAGGGGAATTCACAACTCCACATCGAGTCCTGGGATCCCAGGCTCCAGCTCAGTGTCTTGAGTGCTGGGATTCTGGGGTCCATCTCGACATCCTGAGTCCTGGGATCATAGGCTCCATCTCAGCACCTTGAGTGCTGGAATCCCGGGCTCCATCTCAGCGCCTTGAGTGCCGGAATCCCGGGCTCCATTCATCACATGCTTTTTAATATTGATTGAAACTGATTATTTTCATTAAATAAGTTCCTATGGAAATTCTAAATATGTATGGAAGATTAGTGCAGAGTTCCACTGAGTCAAAAGTAAGAACTATTAGCACAATGTGGGGGTCTCACAGTGAGCACTGACCTAGCTATTGTCTGTCAGGTGTGATGGCATAAGCCTTTAATTTTGCACTGGGGAGCAAGTAGACAGGGGTAGACTGGGTAGCTTTTACTTATCAAGTACTCTAAAACTCAAGCATAGGGAATACTGTGTCATACTACACATTTATGTCTATGTGGATAGTGATGTGTATATGTGGTTGCTCTATATTCTAGGGCTGACTTCTCCCTCCTATATCCATCCCCCTTTCAGAACATCAAAGTTTCATGAGAAGAGATTTATGAGACATTCATTCAAGACTTGGGCAAAGCATGGGCTCAATTAGCTAGAAATATTCTTCATGAATCATTTTTCTCTAAGACCCTCAAAGCAGAGGAAATTTAGACATCTCTTCCATATCCATGTCCCCCTTCCTTCCACATAGTTGATGCCTTTTGGAACTAGGAGAATGGATAGTGTGAAAAGCAGTGTATGTTCATTTTAAAACCCCTAGTACTACGATTTTCACTTACAAACAAACCTAGGAAAATTTGTCAGGATATTTTTAGTGGAGGAACGGGAATGCTTAGAGATAATGTTTTTATAACAAGTCATGGAAAAGGAGAAAAAAAGTGTGTAAAAGATGAGAAAATCATTCTTAGACTTCTCTCAGACATTTTATTTACTTTGCTGTCCTTTGTTGATTTCTTCTCCACACCATTAGCATAAACACAAGATGATCAGAAGGTCAATGTGACTGAGAGAAGGACTCATGCTGAGCCCTTGTCAGAGTCACAGGATTGTGATGGGAGACATTGTCCCCAAAGGTTTCTACCACAAGGTGAACACACACACAGGAGGTAGAGATCAAATTTAGGCATATTGTATATATAATCTAGTCACTGTCACATGATGCCCAAACGGTATTTTGTTCTTTTGGAATTGCCATATAAAGCTGAACGAAATTGATATGTAAGTTAGCCAAGGTCAATGTTTGAGCTATATTTAATGATTCAAGGCTTCACTTTTCCAGTAAAATCCTTTTGTAAGCAGTAGCTTTTAAAAATGCCACGAATGCAACTATGCAGAGGGTACAGAGAGATGGGTACTTGTCACCATGAACCTGGCTCTGGGGAGCTCGCAAAACCATTATGTGCTGAGTGTGGTGGCACATGGCCATCTTTAATCTCAGTACTCGGGAGGCAGAGGCAGGTAGAGTTCTGTGAGTTTAAGGTTACCCTGATCTCCATAGTAAGTTCGAGGACAGTCAGGGCTACAAAAAGTGACCCTGTCCCCAAACAAAAAGAAAGAAACAAAAGAAGCAAGCAACAATAAAGCATCATGCCACTAAGTAAGTGGAAGCCGCATCATGTCCTTGCATCCAACCTGAGGACTACCTGCCATTCCCTTCCCTCTCCATTCATCTAGAGCCCTGCCCGAGCTTGTGAATTCCACCCATCAGTCCTACATATTGTTTCATCTTCTCATATGTCCATCTTCTGGCTTGATGATTATTTCCCTCCCCATGGGAGAGAGGTCTCCCGTGGTACACAAATCTTACTGCTCAATTTACAAATGACCAGAGGAGCAAACAAGTCCTGGAGAAATGAAGAGATTTCCCAAAAGTCATATAGCTGATAGCAGAACAATGGAAGATCCAGGTGGCCCAGGTCATCTCCTCCACTCTAGTGTGCACAGGGAGGTCACCCTGATCCCCTGGTCTGCTGAAAAATGTTCCTTTGCCAGATTCCAATTCTCGGGATAGTCATTTGGGAAATTTTAGGAAACATTATGAAAGTTTCTGCTCATCACCACAAAGGATCTAATTTGTTATGCTTTTTTTATATACATATGTATTTACTTTATGTGTGCATGTATGTACCTATATATGTGCATAATGTGCATTCAGAAGCTCATGGAGGTCACAAGAGGGGGTCAGAGACCTCAGAACTACAGTTGTAAAACACTAGGTGGATGCTAGGAAGTGAACCTGGATCCTCCGCAAGAGCAATAAGCACTTTTAACTGCTGAACGTCTTTCCAGCCTTAATTTTTTCTTTACATAGTGAAATGAGAAATCTCATTTTATTTCTTTGACCAAAGGATAGTCTGGCTCATAAACTAGATATTTGCTTAAGTCTTCCAAGCATAGGCTGTATGGTGGTTAGTTTTTGTCAACTTCACATAAACTAGAGGAAGACAGATACTCAACTGAGGCATTTCCTCTAAAGACTGGCCTTGTCCATTCACGTCTGTGAGGTATTTTCTTAATTTCTAATTGATGTGGGGGGTCCTGTCTGTTGTGAGCAGTACCACCTCGGGAAGGTGGGCATATGAGAAATAACCATCAGTAAGCTGCAGTCCTCCATGGTTTCTGCTTCACTTCCTACCCGACTTCCCTCAAAGTTGAACAGTGCCCTGGATGTTGTTGTGGTTGGAATGAGAATGTCCCCAAAAATTGGGCTCCAAGTGTTCAACATTTTGTTCCTAGTTGATGAGCTGATTTGGGGAGATCTTTAAAAGGCAAGGCCAGGTGGGAGGAAGCATGTCACTGGGGGCAGACTTAGAGAGTTCTCAAGCCCGCCCCCATTCACTCTCTGCTTCCTATGCCCGCAAACCCGCTCCCCCCAAATTATAAAGGCCTTTTGCCTATAAGTGGGATATATGCAAGGAGAAAGGCAGTAAGTCCCTGTTGTCGAAGACCTGGTGTGAGCATGAAAAATGTTATGGGACATCACTTGCTAGCGTACAACTGGCCTCTGAAAAGGCTAGAGAGTGTTACCAAAGGCCACTAAAGCAATACAGCAAAATATTGGTCTCCCTGAGACAAGCAAGACTCCTCCGTCAATATCAGCTACACCTCAACAGCCTGGAGATACTGTGCAACAGTGGCAGCCAAGTGTCTATATATATCCCAAATCTATTTGGCTATTAGCTCTCTCCTTGGAGGAATAACTCACAGCTGATGCCACAAGCTTGTGTCCTCAGGTGGTTGGGCGATGCTGTGAGCCACAGTAAGAACTTGTCACCCTTTATAGAGAAACCACAGTTTGCGGATTAGCATGCCATCCAAGCATCTGTGTCTATGCTCACAGCTTAGCTTGACATAATAAGTGGTACTGCTTAAATGCCTGTACATCCAATAGCTTATGCTTTGTTAATATGACTAAAAAGGGTATCACTGGGAAAGCTGTCAATCCATGAAAAGAAACAACCTGAACAGACTGGAGTCCAAAATGACAACTCCAAAGAAATTAGACTGTTTTCTTCTCACCCACTTGTGCCCCTTTCCCAAAACCCAGGGAACAAACTGCGGAAGAGGAGGCATGGTAGATTGTAAGGGCTGTGGAGAGATAGGGGTGAATCATGAGACTACAGGAATATAGTCTGGACTCCTGATTGATCAACATGTCTGTGCATACAAGCTTCTCCAACTGGTCTATGGGAACCTTGGGTTGTTCAAAATTTGGACATAGATACTTGCAAAATGCACCAATTACCTGATTGTATGGCATATGAGTGACGTCAATGCTATCTGCAAACAACTGTGCCATTGTATTGTAGAATCCCTTAAAAAAAAATTTTAAAAAAAAAGAAGATATGAGCCTCTGCTCTCTGCTACTGCTCTGGTATCTCCTGCCGCCAGGACTTCCCACCATGGAACCCTAAGTTCAAATATACTCTTCCTTCCCTTGGTCATGGTGTTTGTACCACAGCACCAGAAAAGTGAGTAATAGAGATGTAGAGGTTGAAATACACCCTCTCCAAGTTGCCATTTGGTCCACGTTCTATTACAGCAATAATAAGCAAAGTAGAATAGAAGTTGTTGCCAGGAACATGGGGGGCGCGGGGAGGGGCGTTATGGCTGTGAAGGACCTGATCTTGTTTTGTGGGAGGATTGTGCAAGTGTTTGGAATGTTGTTCTAGGTTAGTTATTCAGTACTTATGGCTGTTTTGTAGAACTTGGAAGATAAGAGTATTGATAGAAATGGAGACAATAGAGGCCAGGCTTGTGAAGTTTCACAGAGAAGCACTCTATCAGGGTTGAGCCTATGATATTCTGTATGAAACCTAGTTTTACTGGGACAATTGATACTGGTTAGCTGGGGCTGAATAATAAGTTGAATTGAGGTGAAATTTTCTGGGAAGTGTTTCCTCGGGGTCAGCACACACACGCTGCTGTCTAGAGAATGCCAAAGCCACCCCTCAAGCTGGCTTACAAACTTCACGATGTGTAAGAGTTCTCCACATGCTACTGGAAGTGTGAAAGCTGCACGATTGAAAGGGTGATTTAGACAGGCTGAGGTTTGGCACCATGAGAGGGCATTGGTGAAGGTGCAGCCTCAGTTGCAGTGAAGACCCCAGGACTGAAGGAGTCATACAGAGAAGCTAAGCTCAGCACAGCGAGAAGGCAGGAGAGGGCACTGGTGAAGGTACAGCATCTGTTGCAGTGGAGATCCCAGGACACTGGAGACACTAGGGCTGTAGGACAATCACCAAGAGCAGCAGCAGGTGTGGAGTGAAGCCAACCTGAGCTTACAAGACAAGATGGCAGAGCTGGAGAATTGATAATGGTACAGCCCTTATGTGAGTTCCAGATGTCAGACATTGAGTTACAAGGTTTGGAGCTACACTGCTGAAGCTTTGGTTTTGCTTAAGTGGGATTGTAATTATGCTCTGGTTCTTCACTCTTGGGTGTAGGAAAATATTTAATTTGGTTTTGATGTTATGGCAGCCCAGAGTTAAGAGTGTTTTAAGAGACATTGGGCTTTTTTTTTTTGGTCTTTTCGAGACAGGGTCTCCCTGTAGCCCCAGCTGTCCTGGAACTCATTCTGTAGACCAGGCTGGCCTTGAATTCACAAAGATCTGCCTGCCTCAGCTTCCCGAGTGCTGGGATTAAAGGTGTGCGCCATCACGCCTGGCTTCATTTATGTTACTAGGATTAAAGGCTCTCGCCACCACGCCCAGCAGTGACATTGGGCTTTTAAAGTGTGAAAAATTTTAGACTGTGAGATTTATAAAGCTGTATTTTATTTTACATTATGGCATTAATGTGAGATCCTGGGGACAAAAGAAAATTTAAGGTTGAATAGTGTGTGTGTGTGTGTGTGTGTGTGTGTGTGTGTGTGTGTGTGTAGCTGCCAAGGGGTCGTTTGTGCTGGTCAGTTTTTATCAACTTCACGCAAACTACAGACACTTGGGAAAAGGCTCTCTAATGAGGCATTTCCTCCACTGGATTATTTTGGCCTGGCCTCTGAGGCATTTTCTTAATTGCTAACTGATGTTGAAGAACCCAGGCCACTGTGGGTGGGGTCATCCCTGGGCTAAGAAAGGTAGCTGAGCAAGCCAGGGGACGCAAGTCAGTAATCAGCGTTCCTCAGTGGACTCGACCTCAGTTCTAGCCTCCAGGTTCTTGCTTGAGTCCCTGCCCTGACTTCTTCCAGTGATGGACTGTGATATGGAAGGATAGGCTAAGTACACCCATCTTTCCTTCATGTTCTTTCTGTTCATGATGTTTATCACAGCAACAAAAAGCAAACTAGAATAGGCAGTGTTGAGGATTAACAGAAGTTGGACACGAAATTCTGTTTATTTCAAAATATTCAACGGCCATGATAAGGAAGGTGATCTCTTCCTTGAGTCAGATCCTTACAGTGTCATTAAAATCCTACCTTGCAGTTTTTATATTGGTGATAAATCTATAAACCTGAATTGAGATTGATTCCTATTTTAAAAGTTATAAATTTATAAGCCAGGCGTGGCAGCACACACCTTTAATCCTAGCACTTGGGAGGCAGAGGCAGGCAGATCTTTGTGAGTTCAAGGCCGGCCTGGTCTACAGAGTGAGTTCCAGGACAGCTGTGGCTACAGGGAGACCCTGTCTCGAAAAGACCAAAAAAAAAAGTTATAAATTTATGGACTACATTTGAAGACTCATGTCTCTCCAAGAATCCTCCAAACCTTCAATGCCAGATGCGGACTACTGAGATACCAAGCTTGTGGACTAAACACTAAAGGGATTTTAGTCTCATCAGAGTACAGACTGCCATTGTTGGACTACCCAGACTGTATCATGGAGGCCAGTGCAGGGGGATCAAGACAGGACGCATGCTTAATGGACTTCATTTGGGGGACCATGGGAGGGAAAGACCCTACTGTGGAGCACAAGAGCAGGATTGACAGTTGTTTGGGCTTGCCAAGGAGGAACCTTCGAACACTTCCTTAAGGAAAACATGACATCTTTTAGAAAAAAATAAAAAAAATCCTCCAATTCAAATGATATGTGTATATATGTTTATATTTATGTATATATATATAACTATAACTATATATATATATTGAAGTAATACAAGTTAGAGAGAACAACAACGAATGAACTGGAAAAAGAACTCTGGAAAGACTCAGAAAATGATGCAAGACATATATGGCAGAGTGCAGGGACTCGGGTGGAGTGGAGGCATGGAAAGGGAAGTGACTACATTTAATTGAGAAAGGATGTATGATTTATAGCATAAAAAGTTTAATAATGATTAAAAAAGAAAAAAGTAATAAAAGTTATAAACTTAACAAATGTAGATTTATCAAGTATAAAGGCTAATATTTTATAGTAGGTAATCTTTTAAAGTTTTAAATGAATGTCCACAATTTTGTAAACTATCATAAAGTCTTAAAATTACAGTTATATTCGCATGCATTTCATTTTTACATCAAGTTGTTGGCTTCCTTACACTGCAGTCAATTCTTTAATGTAACTAAGACTCTCAACTGTATTTTGCTTTTCAAAAACATCTCTCCCATTATTTGTTAATAGCGACCTGTTTTGTTTCTATTAGCTCTTTCTCTGAGTTCCAGTTACAATTAGCAGGGTCATCTCGACCATTTCCCTACACCAAGCAGAAACAACCCTAAATGGTTATTTCTCTTTTCCTATGATCTGACAATGATAAATTTCTCTAAAGATTCATTTTCCACTGTTGAAACACTCCGAAAGCACTCTTACACATATCTGTTATTGAATGAAGGTCCCTATGAATGTATACCATCAAATTCATTCCAAATAGTAAGAAGAGATTCTACCAGCAGAGGCATGGTGACATAGAAAGCTTTTAAACTTTTATTTAAAGATTTGTTAATTACGTGTATTGTATGTCTGTGTATGGTATGTGCAGAGGCATGGGATCTACTTGAGTTACAGGTGGTTGTGAGCTGCCCTATTTGGGTGTTGGGAACCCAACCTAGGACCTCTTCAAGAGCAGTATGCACTCTTAACCACTGAGCCATCCCTCCAGCCCCAAAAGTTCTATTTCTAAAACAGATAAATGGGTTCAAACACTGGCTCTTCTACCAAATTGTCTATATAATTAAACAAGCTGCCTAATGTGTTTCAACATGGAGATCTGAGTTTTTTGATGCTTACACAGGCTCATGAGTGTAAAGGATCAAACAAGATCTGTACTAGCAGGTGTCCAGAAGCGTCTGCTCTGCCCACTGTACATGCTGGTGCATTTTAACGAGATTCTTAAAAATAAAGCTCTGGAAAAATATTTCAAGTGTGTAAGGAAGTTATAGAAGTTATAGGTCTCAAACAGAGACTGTTTTGGAAACTAAGGCAATTTAAGATAGTAAAAGCTAGAGAGGAAGAAAACAGCTACTTGCACTCTGCATTTATTTGTATGAAAGCAAGATTAAATATTAAGATTTGTTTCCTATACTCACATTTAACCTTGTCTTCTAGCGATGGGACAATTGATGCCAAGGAAAACTACATCCCAAATCCTTCCCACAGCCACACTAAGAATCCATTGATTCTAGAGAGGGAAAAAGCCCAAAGTACACACGTTCTTATCTTACTAAATTATGATTTTAAAGATCTTCAGGTTAATAGTGGAATTTCTGTTGGTTTTTGTTAGTGCTGAGGCAGGGACTCATGTAGAAAAAGCTGCTCTCCAGCAGGCTATGTAGTCAAGGCTAGACTTTAACTCTTGATTCTCCTGTCTCATCTTCCTTAGTCCTGGGATTACAGGCATGTCCCAGTATACCTGAACAACAGTGTTTTATCATGGTGATTTAATATTTGACTTTCCTGAAGAATTATTATTATTATTGGTCTTTTTCTTGAACTCACAAAAATCTGCCTGCCTCTGCCTACCAAGTGCTAGGACTAAAGCCCTGAGCCATCACACCCAGCCAGCCCATCCTTATTTTTAACCAGATAGATTCCATCCTATGCTCTCCCTGACGTTTCCTGAATGCTGAGACCCAGCTGTGGATAAAAGCTGTCAACTCCAATTTAGAAAACCAAAGTCATATGACTATGGTATTACCTGCCTGTAAGACCTCACAGTCAGGAACTTTCTCTGAACAAGGTGAGGTAGTAGCTAATCTGAACAACCAACATCCAGTTGTGACCAGCTGCTGAATTATACCAGGAAGTGTTACCAAACTCAGTATAAAGAAACCTCCAGTTAATGGTATGAACACATATACAGCATGCTGGCAGACAGAAGGGGGTGTGGGAGTGAGGAGGGGCTCTTGTGGCAGCTCCAGAAGTTTCTATTAAACAATTTTGCACAGTAATTTCAGGAATATTTTTTTAGTGTTTCAACTTGATTGACCCTATTCACCCTGAAATCAACTTTTACTTAAATGGGTGGGTCGCGTAGTTCAGAAAAGAAAGGCAGAGAAAAATCTACTCTTGAAACATGTGAGTAAAGTTCCTGTTAAAGCACTGAAAACTTACTGAGTAGTAACTTGTATTATCCTCAGTCAACAACAAAAATCAGCTACATATAGTGTCAAAATTATGACTCCAGCTTTAAGGCATTTTAGATTGTACTTGAAATACAAGTGATTTTAAGCAATCTTCTGGGCTGCAAAAGGATAGATTGGTAAGTAATAATAATAATAACCTCAAGAGTTTAAGTTTCAGAAAAAGGTGTCTCTTTTATTATTTTTTATGTGTATGAGTGTACTGTCTGCATGTAGGTTGGTGCACCCATGTCATGCAATGCTGAGGAAGTCAGAAGAGGGTGTCAGATTCCCCTGGAACTGGAGTTAAAGATGGTTCTTAGCCACCATGTGGTTGCTGGGAAACGAACCTGGGTTCTCTGCAAGAGCAGTTGTTGCTCTTAACTGCTGAGCCATCTTTCCAGTCCCAAAGGTGCCCATTTTTACTAACCTTGACCTAAGAGTGTCTTAAGTTTATGATACTGATAGGAAATTCTGGGGAGTAAACAACAGGTGTTAAAATTACTATCATACAGATGCCTTTGGACTTCATGAGACATATAAACAAGAATCTGTGATTAGAAGTGGTAAAGGGGAATCCATGTCTTTTGGATGATGCCATAAAATTCTATTAATAGAATTTTCTATTAATTATTAACTATTCTAATATTAATTCTAATATTCTAATAATTATTAATTATTCTATTAATAGAATAAATAATAATTACTATTAATGTAGTAAACACTTCTGGTTGTACTCCAAATATCAAGACTGAGCACATTGTGGCAGTTCATGGATGACTTTAGAGTAACAGTCACTGAAATCCATTTGCTACATCAGTGGCACACAAAATTTTATTCTAACCTATAAAAGAGAATAAAATGATAAACGTATGGTAACTTTTAATAGGCCCTGTAGTCTTTGGAATTAATGAAATCAGATAGTTTTACCAGCTCTTAGATATAAGGGTACCTCCATACCTATCTCTAGAAAGAAAAGGAACACATGCCAACTGCAGTGATTTGGTTGGCATACTTGCCTAAGAATGTTGATGAATTAATTGAACCCACCTCAAAGCTAGCTAAAATAACCGTGACTATAAGTCAGTGAAAGAAGAGGCCTGCGGGTCCGAGGACTCATACTCTCCACAGTGCCATCCAGTGTCAGCTGGTCATGACTAGGTGACAGTTGTCAGTAGAAACCAAATGCTCCCTCCTGCATAGACAGGCAGATGTGTGCTTTTGGCCAGCTTCCCAATTTACAACACTGTGCATGTCATCAATTAGAGCAGCTGGTACTGTAGGACTCTATAGTGTTTGTGACCAAGGAAATATAAGTTTGTGTCCAGTGGCTTGTCCAGTCAGAGGCATCTTTGGATCTGGGTTTCAGTTGTCTAAGGAGAAGGACATACATTATGTACAGAACAAGAATTTACCATCAAGAAAAGTGGAGAAGAAAGAATGTTAGCTGTTCGCTATGTCGATGTCTAGACTGAACAGCCATGGCTGTGCTGATTGAAATTACCGCATTACTAATAAAACAATTTCAAACCTGGGTATGCTGGTACAGACCTGTAACTCCAGCATCGGGGAGGTAAGGCTGAGAGATCTCGAGTTCTAGGCTACAGAGTCAGGGCCAGAAAAAGAAAGAGAGGGAGAGAGGGAGAGAGGGAGAGAGGGAGAGAGGGAGAGAGGGAGAGAGGGAGAGAGGGAGAGAGGGAGAGAGGGAGAGAGGGAGAGAGGGAGAGAGGGAGGAGGGAGGAGGGAGAGAGGGGTGAAAGGGAAGAGGGAGAGACTGATTTTGAGATTACAAATAACAACAAAATTCCAAAGCCAGTTTGTTTCCTTTTTATTATTACTTTTGTATTTGACTTAAGATTGATGAATGATTTCATTTTAATTTATAAGCATTACATTAATTCCCATGCAAAAATCCAAGACCACATATGTCTGATTCCAATTAGCCAAAATCCGACCTGTGAGTCTGGACATTCAAGAAAACCAGCATGTGATTGACTTCTCCGTCAGCAGACACCACGGGCGTCCTCTGGGAGATCCGCAGGGCCCCTTGATGACTCCAACACCATAGTCTGCCTTCATTTCTCACAAGTCAGGAAGCCAACACTCTCCCTGCAGCACCTAAATCTGGCAAATAATTTCAGTCATAAAGACAGGACACCTTTACTCCAACACTGCCACCGAGACATTTCCTGGGTCCTGCTCTATAGTGAAACCTGCTTGAACAGGCATGGTATCTTCAATTTGAGGATAATTCTTCCTGCCAGTTTTCCTCAAACTCCCAGGAGAAATAAAAAGACTTTATAAAAGAAATTACTTATAGAACCCTCAAAGAAATAAATACAAAGACACCCACTTTATCAAGTATTAACCCCCCTCCCAGCTTTAGATAGTCAGTGATCAGGTATAAAGCTTTAAAAACTTCTCTCAGTAGGACAGGAACCTGGAATATCAAAGAGGGCAGAACAGTACCCCACAATTAAGAGAACTAGACAAATGCAAAGAATTATTCTATTGACTGAGAGAAATGGAGTAAATGAAAAATAACAGCATTTCAAGAATGGATGTTAATTTATAGGAAAACATGTCACAGCTATGACAGTGGAAAAAAATTTCCTTAGTGCAAATAACAATTAGCATGGTATGCTCCTTAATAGGATTTAAATAAGGCTTCAAATACTTACACACATTAAAACTAACATTTGGAAACCTTAATTCTGTTTGGAAAGCTCTCAAACCCTCCAAACCATCCAATGTTTGCTGATTTGAGGACAATTACATTCAGTGACGTTGCTCTGAAACACAATCACTCTCAAAGTTTCCACTGTTTGATAGAAAAGGGGAATCAACTCTGGCTTCTGGTCAAAATAAATAAATAAATCCAGCCAGCATGCCCAGGGATAACTCTTAATTATTCATAGCAGTGAAAACTCATGAGAAAAATAAGGGGGAAAAAAAGAAAAACAGAAATAGGAGAGAATACTAATGTCTCAGAAAGAAATGGGTTTGCCAAGACCCACTGACAAATCTACACCACAGGGTATGAAAGACAGAAAGCAAGTGGGTTCATGGGTATTTCAATCTATGGCTCAAGTTCTCCTTAAAAAAAAAAAAAAAAGGATAATATTAAAAAAATCAAGGTGGCAAACTATGTGACAATAACTAGAAAACAAACAACAAAATTAGGCAGAATATGAAATAGTAATATACTGTTTCAGAGCCTGCACCAGTCCTGCACAACCAGGAAACTGAAAATGTGTTCTTAACAAATCCAATCTGAGCTGGATATGTAAAAACAGACAGAATCACAAACCACACTACCTGTTACGTGAGCTTTAGAACCAAGAGGGGAAAAGTCAACAAAACAGTCAGAAAAATTTATCATCAATTCTGAAATGTGGCCTTGTGACGTCATCGGGGTTGATAAAGACAGAGATGGACTTCCCCGGATTTTCAGTCACTAGTTGCTGCAGTTTTTTGGCCAGACGGTCATCGGGCTGATTGGGGTCGCCTCCATCGGACTGCGGGGAAGGGATGCTGCTGGCGCTGCCACACCTCTGGAGCTTCAGCGTCAGCCGGTTGGCCGCCTTGACGTGCTCGATGGCAGTGCGCAGGTGCTCCGCCGGATCTGAACGCACCGACGAGAGCTTCCGCGCGTGGAGCATGACCGTTTCTTCCGACAGGTGCTCCAGCATGTTGCACTGAGGGATGAAATAGTTAGGGCACATCTTGTTGACCAGACAGTGCTGCAGGTCATCAATGAGGCCCAGCAGAAAGTGGGCAGCATAGTCTTCTTGAGCTAAGTAGTTAGCTGGGAGTCGGTCACAGGCCCAAAGCATCATGCTCCGCAGGTGATAGGGGCTGATAGCCTTGGGCCTTGACAGGAGTTTGATGATGATGGCTTTGCAGGCCTGGTACGCCTGCATGAGACTGCTAGAAATGCACTTCTTCAGCTGCACCTCGCTCCTGGCAAACGACAGGCGCCACTCATTGTCTTTCTTACCCTGGTAGGAGCAAGCAGGCACCAAGTAAAACCCGCTGATGACCTCCTCCTCAGTAATCTTCCCATCCCAAAAGTGGTTCTCCATGAGCCAGCTCTGGGCTACTGCGGGCCAACCTTTGAAAGACACCACAGGGACGATATCGTACAACATGCGGCTGCTCCCCACGCCCAGGATGATGGAGATGATGGTCCCGTTCTTCTCCACCTTTTCCACCTTGGGCATCCCTCGCTGGGGCTTCTTCTGTATCTCTGAGAGGACAATGCTGATGGAGTCATAGAACCAGTCGGCCACTTTGGTAGGCGAGAAGAAGTAGTTGGTGGCCCCATTGATGTGATCGGCGATAGTGCAGCAGTCTTTCCATTTACTGATTGTCCCCTCATCAAAGAGCCGGAGGCTCAGCCAGGAGTGGCACAAGGCTGAGTGGCGCATGTCGAGTGTCACCGGCTGATTACGGTCGTGCAGCTTAAGGGCTGGCACCAGGAGAGTGAAGTCCATGTCATAGTCAGTGCCCCGGGCATAGACATTTAGATCATCTAAGTCCAGGTCCACTACGCCCTCCCGGACTCCTCCAGAGAGCAAGAGATACTCGTTAGCCACTGGGAGCTTTTGGTCTAGCTTTTGCACCATCCCTAGGAACAAAAAGAGAAGACCGTATTATAAGAAGCATAATTAAAACACCGTTTTGGGGGTTAATATGGAAAACTCTCTTCTGCGAGTACCAAAACTCAACCACACAAAGCCAGATCTGAGGCTGCTGCACAGACTCCACTGACAATACTTTGCTCTTTCTCATTAGGCTACAGGCTACCTCTTCCTAAGTGCAGGATCAGGATAGATCATTCAGAGTGAATGGTATCACCACTTTCATCATAAACTAGGACTTCTCTTCCCACAGTCAACCCCTCAAGTAATAGAGTGGCCACGTGCTCAGTCACCAAGTCTGAAAGCTTCAGTCCGCCCTAGCTCTTCCTGCCCTTCTCTACCACATGGCATCCATATGCCCTCTCGTGCCTGTTCTCTACATCTGCTGCCCACTTGGGGTCAGGGCCTTTCTGTCTTCTGCCAAGGCAGTCTCACCTGGTTTCTCAGACCTTTTCTCTGAGTCACAGTTCTCAGTCTCTCTCTCTCTCTCTCTCTCTCTCTCTCTCTCTCTCTCTCTCTCATATATATATATGAATAAAAATGTTATAGTGATATCCACTATTTTGCATAGTCAATATACACCAAAAATGAAAAAGAAATCTTTGGTGAAGAACAGGATTTATTAATGAAAAAGAAATCCTTGATGAAGAACAGGATTTATTAATTAAGCCTCAATCTTTGAACCACTAGAAGGATGCCCTTTTGAATTGTTTCAAAGACAATTGAGACGAGAGGGAAAAATAAAAATATCACCAACTCCACCAAGGTCTTAGTTATAGCAAAGAGTAAGATTGAGACTCTCATATTTCAAAGTAGGTTATATAAGTCATTGTCATGATTTAAGATTTACATATATAGTATTCAAGGAGATATACTTGATAATAAAATAATCTGTTTTATTATTTCACAAATATGAATTCCCTCTAGCACTTAAGAGTAGCACAAATGTGCATTGTGAAAGTGAAATGCTGTGTTGTATATAAATAAGTCAGGAACTAAGTGCTATTGTTTTATGCAGAAACCACACTGTTATTTCCACGTGGGTATACAGAACTCAAATTTCTTATGGTCTTTCACTCTATACAAAAGCAAACTGGTCCTGAGAATACCAGGCAGGACCTTCTATAAACAACCAAAGTTGTTTATATATTAACTGTCTACAAAAGTGTCGCTGAAGTCTGCTTTGGAGTCCCACATGTTTCTAGTCGTAGGTAAGAGCTAAAAACTCCCTTCTGCCCTCTGCTGGACTGAAGACGCTTTGGCCATTTTCACTCTCCAGTGAAGTATATAGAACATCCCTGCCAGGATGCAAACTCCTTCCAACTGCTGTCTGTGTACCTACTTCACATGTTGACTCTTCAAAGAGCCAATATAAAGTATTTGGCTAAATTCTAGTATTCAAGGGTTAGGGTAATTTGGGATGCTTATTCCTCAAAAGTACCAAACTTTGACAAGGCAGGGATACAGCAGAGACCACTCACTAAGCTCTCCTAAGTGAGAAACTCAGTCCCTTGAAACCAATCCCTTGTGAGGTGTACACTGCCATTTCGCTTTCCTGAGCCCACTCGTTTACGGCTTTACAAAGATCTGATAACAAACCAGAGCCTTACCCAGCTTTACATGAGCCAAGATGTCTTCCTTGACATTTTTTTCTGGCATAAGTTTAAACACAGAGCTGAGCTATCAGCTATCACGGCAAATGGGTTGTCAGGATCTGGGAGAGCACAACTCAGAGGCGCAGACCTCAGCTGTGCACACTGGCTTCAGGGACAGGATCCAAAAAGTACCACCTATAAACTGATATTCTCTTTTCTTGTATGCTCATGGGAAGGTAAGACTGACTCTAACCATTCCGCTGCTTAGTCACATCCAAAGTCAACAGTGGAACAAAAGGAAGGTTTACCCTACCACTGCTTTCCCCTGGGACGGCTCTGGTTCCCAGGAGGTACTGGCATATAACCACTCCTTAAAAAAAACTATACTAGAGAGCTGGGCGTGGTGGTGCACGCCTTTAATCCTAGCACTTGGGAGGCAGAGGCAGGCGGATCTTTGTGAGTTCAAGGCCAGCCTGGTCTACAGAGTGAGTTCCAGGACAGCTGGGGCTACAGGGAGACCCTGTCTCGAAAAGACCAAAAAGAAAAAACTATAGTAAAACTATTTCTCTATAATACTCCACTCTTTGTTTTCAATTTATTTCAGTTTCCCCTAATGAAGACCTCAAGTTTGAACAATGAGCTCTCCATGTCACCCCTTAGTGCTTTGCTGATCTTAGAACATCAAGCAGAGGAATAAAGTATGCCCATCTTCCTGTCTTGGTGAATAAACTCTATCAGATTGGCACTGAATTCAAATTATTAACTCCATCCCTCATACAAGTTAGATTGTTACTATCACAGCATAACACAAGACCAAAGTCCCTTCTTGGCCGGGCGTGGTGGCGCACACCTTTAATCTCAGCACTCATGAGCCAGAGGCAGGTGAACCTCTGTGACTTCAAGGCCAACCTGGTCTACAGAGTGAGTTCCAGGCCAGCTGGATCTACAGGGAGACCCTATCTCAAAAAGACGACCCCCCAAAAAATTTAGTCCCATCTTCACTGCCCTGTTTAATAAATGCTGGGTAGATAAATAATATTAGTGTACTTGTATTGGCTCCTTAAAAAAAAAAAAAAAAACACTACATGGTATGGCAGCTCATACCTTTAATCACAACATTCAGGAGGCAGAGGCAGGCAGATCTCTGTGAGTTCCAGGCCAGCCAGGGCTACGTAGTATGGTCTTGTCTAAAACTAACAACAAAAGCCTCATATATAAACATTTAAACATTTACATAGGAGAAAGAACTATAAAATTGGAATGGCCTGTAATGATAGGTATGAGATAAGTTTCTCTATTTTTGACTATGTATATAAAAAGCTCTCTGCGTATAATCCCCCAAATACTGCTGGTTTTGTATAAGAATGCTACCACTTTCTTGGGTCCAATTCCTGTGACACACAATAAACGAACAGGGCTTTACCTGTGTGGTAATTTTTAATGACAGGAAGGGCACGGGGTGGGATGATACTGACAAAGTCCACTGTGATTCTGATGTACTATCTAGGGGGACAGTGCCCTTTGCTGATAAATAATCAAAGAATGTTGGAAGGAGAATTGGGGAGATGCCTCAGTGGTTAAGAGCACTGGCTACTCCTGAAGAGGACTGGGGTTCACTTGCATGTTGGCCCACAACTGTCTGTAACTCCATTTCCAGGGGATCCAATGCCCTCTTCTGGCCGCCACAGGCACTATATGCAACTGTATTTAAATGCAGGCAAAACACTCAAGCACATAAAATAAAACAAACGAAAAAATGTTCTTATAATATACCATGGTTTTTGCTTCACAAGAAGAAATGCCTTTGTCAAACTGGCTCCAGATTCTAAAAAGCATCCGTAGATGTGAGCACAACTAAACACTTACAGAATTTAATTCAATACAAGTTGGAGGTTTTAGCATTTTCTTTATTCCTGCTCAGAAAAATAATCTGAGAAGTGTCTCACTGTGTATGTGAAAAAGCAGAGCAAACTCTGTAAGGTCCAGAGAGGAAAAAGAACCCACTTAAGGCCCCAAAGCCTTGGTGACATACTACAGCACAGCATTCCTGCCATATCACTGCAGACATCAGAGTGCTGGATACAGACATACTGTTTTCTCCGTGACAAGGACCCAGCTTGACATGATGCGGAATGGCTTGGAATGGAAGTAACAAGGTTCTCAGGGCAATGCTCAGCTTGGTGTTTTCACTGCTCAAATCTCATGACTTATATTTATCAAGGAAGCATGGACCCAATCTACCTTGAAAAATGTCATTAATACTTCCAAATAAGTCAACTCCCCAATGGAAAGAAAGGACCCCTGTAGGGCTATCTAGCTTTCCAATAATCTTCCACTCAGTGTTAATACTCAGATTATGGTAATATTCTTTAAGTCAAAGAAGTAGCTTTATTTTGCATGAGTTCTGAGGCAATGGCATGTACTTTTATTTAAGACTTTAGGAAGCTGATGAAAAATCCAGGGATGGGGCTGGAGAGATGGCCTAGCAGTTAAGAGTGCTGACTGCTCTTACAGAGGACCTGGGTTCAATCCCCAGCACCCACATGGTGGCTGAGAACCGTGTCACTCCAATTCCAGGAGAACTCCAGTTCCAGGGGAATCCGACACCCTCTTCTGACCTCCGTGGCATTGCACGACATGGGTGCACAAACTTACATGCAGACAGTACATTCATACACATAGAAAATAAATATATAAAATTTAAAAATCCAGGGATGAAGGGCTGGAGAGACGGCCCAGTGGTTAAGAGCACTGGCTACTCCTGAAGAGGACCGGAGTTCAATTTCTAGCACCCTCAAAGTGGCTAACGACCATCTGTAACTATAGTTCCAGGGGGCCTGATACCCTCTTCTGATCCCCACAGCCTCTGCCCAACACAGGCGCACCTACCTACATGCAAACAATACAGTCATACACATAAAAATTAATAAATAAAATATTTTTAAAATCCAGGCAATGGTACCACACTATTCACTAGTATGTACGAAGTAGCAAGACCAATGAAAGGATTATCCTTCAGGAAAGTCTTCCTTGGTTTTTGCCCAGTATGAGCCTGATAAATGGCACTGGACCAGACCAGAAGACTTGGGTTGCTGTTCTGGGATTGACATTTACTATTTAAATGAGTCTGACAAGTCATTTAACCTTTCTGAGTTTCCAGTTCCTTATGTAAACAAATGAATAAACTGTTTCAGAAGGTTAAAACGAAGTATCTGAGTTTGTAATGGCTATTTACTACCTCATTTTACCCACACTTTCAGCCTTTTTCTCCATAAGTCTGGAATAGCAAACTAGACTCATCCTGTGGAGTGGTTCTGAAGGTTTAAACAGAGCGATCAAAAAGCCTCTAGAACGCGCAAGGCACAGAAAACAAATCACATGAAGGGAAGGAGCAACGCAGTCTCCTCAGATAGACCAAGACTACTGCTGCTGGCCAGGTCTATCTGACCTCAAACAGAGGGCCGGCTGGAACCAAGCCCCTTCCTGTCCTCTCACCTCAGGGCTCTGTGGAATGAAGCAGCTTGTGGACCCTTTAGAAAGCCTTGGCCCAGACTACTGTTAGCACTTCCGCAACCTTCAGTAGCCGGCTAGCCTCAAGGCTTTCTTTCCCTCCTAAGTCAGACAATATCACAAAGCAGGTGGGGGGCTAGAGAGATAGCTCAGCAGTTAAGAGCACTGGGTGAGGACCCGGGTTCAATTCCCGGCACCCACATGGTGGCTAACAACCATTGTAACTCCAGTTCCAGGCAAAATGACGCCCTCTTCTGACCTCCGTGAGCATTGCACCACACAGGTGCACTACATACATATAGGCAACACACTCATACACATAAAGTTAATAATAGATAAAATATTTTTTTTTAAGTATCTGGCACACTAATTTACAAAGAGGCTCAGCAAATGGAAGACTATACTACCACATGCAACAGTCTGTAAACTCCTTATGGTCAAAGTTGTTTTTCTTTTGGGGGAGGGTTGTTGTTGTTGTTGTTATCTTTTGTTTTGGAGACTGTTAGATCTGGGCTTCCCAGAATTCCAAGGGACACACAGATGTCCCCTTCCTCCAGAGGCTGTCAATCTTTTGACCTCTTCCCCTGTACCTGAGGTCCTGTCCCGTGGCTATAAAGGGATGTGCCTCAGTCTCCATCTTGCTGCTGCTGCTGCTACCCCGCCATGTGCCAGCCCTGGCAATTCCTGAAGTAAATTATGTTCCCGGAGTGATTAAGGCTCCTGTGCCTGTCTTTTATCAGGAGTTTGTGCCATGAGAATCTAACAGAGAGACAAGGTCTCCCTGTAGCCCTAGCTGGCCTGGAACTTGCTATGTAGACCAGCCTGGCTTCTGTCTTACAGAGATCCACCCACCTACTCTCGCCTTCCAAGTGTTGGATTAAAAGCATGTCCAACAGCACCTGCCTGTGGTCAAGGTTTTGTGATTGCATAACTAGAAGAGACTTTGGGATTAGAAGGTGACTGCTTAAGGAATAAATCAGGTGCTTCAACAACTTTAACACCATTAGATCACCGAAGGGCTGTTACCATATATGTATATAATGGTTTACTGATTGTGAAAAAGACGGATAAGGGGAACAAAAAAAGCCTCATCAATAATTCATTATTTTCTTTCTCAGAAGTTAACAATGGCTGGGTGTGATGGCCGCACGCCTTTAATCCTAGCACTCAGGAGGCAGAGAGAGGCGGATCTCTATGAGTTCAAGGCCAGCCTGGTCTATAGAGCGAGTTCTAGGCCAGCTAGGACTGAAGAGAGACCCTGTCTCAAAAAGACAGACAGACAGACAGACACACACACACACACACACACTCACAAAAAGTTAACACTGAAGTTCTAAAAGGTGTTGGGCTTGTCAGAGTCTACTAAGTTATTTCAAACAGCATGGATAGGCACAGAGAATGATGCAAGTCGGAGCCATCTAAGACCAACACAATACATTTAAGCTCTCTATTCATCAATTTCCTTAAACAAAACTGAAGAACAACTTTGTGTGCATTGAGTAGCCATAGTAAAATACAAAGCACATTCTTGGTGAGTGGTCTGATACTTAGCAGTCTTGGTCCTTCTAATCACATGCATGGACACACATTCGCAATATCTTTTCCCCCATCTAATAAGTTCTGTCCTTCAATACTAAGGATACTGAGAAACAAATGTTTTTAAGCTCTGAACTTACTGGCAAGACTCAAGAGTTTGACCTATTAGTATTCACTTCACATAGCCATGACAGAATGAAAGTTAAAGGTTCACAATTTACAAAAGGACTGACCGTTTTAGAATGCTTTTTCTTCAAAGACAAAAAAAAAAAAAAGTCTCGAGTAAAAAGCAATCGCAATGTCAATGTGATGTCAAGGGTTATATAAAAATAGAAAGACAATTGGTGACAACAGAGACTTTCTCCTGATCTGCATCATAGTCAATAACCTTTTCACAGAGATCTTCCAGTTTAAATCGACTGAGCCCAGCCACCTCTGGCTATGACTCAGCCAAGTCTAGCTTCCATTGGTTTCTCATTTGGAGCTGTATGTGTAAACTGGTTAATTGCTCTGAAACAGGAAACCTCAGTTTAATAGGAAGGGAGAAATCTAGTATTTCAGAAGAATAATGAAGTTAATCAAGTCCAGGAAATTGCAACCAGGATAGAAGTTGGACTCAGAAATCCTTTGGTTTATTCATGCATAGGACATACATCATCACACCTACTGTGCATCAATATAGTGCTAGATGCAGGACACAGGGTGAAGAGAAACAGTCTCCACTGCATAATGCTTAACACTGAGTGCGGAAGCCAATGTTAACTGAACAATCAGGATAGAGGAGGTTATAATGAGTAACGAACCTAATAGCATTGACTCAGAATAGCAAAGCTTTGCTTTCCATTCACACTATAAGACCATCAAGGGTAATGGATGAAGCAAGCAAGTTCTATCCAGAACTTCACAGCTACTCTACTGTAGGAACAGAGAGGTCTTAAGAAGTTGGGGCACTGAAGTGATCTGGCTAGAAATGACAAATGTGATTTTCATTTACAAATCACAGGCCAAAACTAGTACACATTCCAGACAACTGTAGGGAAGAAAGTTCGTACGGATGTTGGGAAGTAGAAAGCCGGGAGTATCTGATCAAATCACACACAATTATAAGCTGAGATTAAAAACACTGAGGGAAATGAATACAGGTCCTAGGCAAAACATAAGAACACGAGGGGGGGGGTTGTGAGAACGGATCATGCAAGCAGGCCAAGGGATTCCTTCAAATATTTAGTGAGTTGTCCTAATGAAGAAGAAATGAGTTTTACCTAGCATTTCAATATGTACAAGGTACAGAGACACGGACAGCAGTCAAATTACCATAAGTGGACCGCATCTCCATCAGGCACAGCTTTCTCACAATGCTCCATGAGAAAGCAGTATGCTTCTGACTTCAAGAGATGCTCACAATGATAACATTCAGCAGAGAGGACAACTAAAACACAAGTGTGTGACAGATTCTGACTACAGATGTGGCCCAAGGTCCATCAAAAGAGCCTGCTGCTAAATAAAGGCAGACAGTGATTTGATCCCAACAGCCACCTATGACTGCGTCATCTGTCCCCAGGGACAGTAGCAGTAGTACGTCCAGAAAGCACTGGTCAAGTCTGGATACTTCTCAAAGCTCTCACTGAACCCAGGGTATAGGATGCCATTCCTTACCTGCAGCCCAGCTACTGCCACCACATCCTCCAACCTACCCTGCCAATTTTAAAGAGAGAGCACAGTACAAGTGACAATTCACAACACAGCAAAAGAAGGGCTGAATGTATAATGCATGCTGGTCAGATACCCAGACTGAGAAGAAGGCTGTATTTATTGGCACAACTATGCCCTAAACTACAGATTTTACCAGGATCCTCACTCAGTCCTGCAGACATATTCAAAGACAGAGTTGTTCCCACTTATACATGAGAACACCAAGCTAAATACGAGCGAAGAAAACCTTCCTGGGTTATTACAAAAGCTGACTTGGAATCCCAACACAAGTTAATCCATTCCCCTACTTTTTTTTTTAACATTTTTTTTTATTTTTTATTTTTGTATGTGTATGAATGTACTGTCTGCCTGTAGGTTTGGGCGCCTGTGTCGTGCAGTGCCGCGGAGGTCAGAAGAGGGTCTAGGATTCCCCCTGGAAGTGGAGTTCTCCTGGAATTGGAGTTACAGACGGTTCTTAGCCGCCATGTGGGTGCTGGGGATCGAACCCAGGTCCTCTGCAAGAGCAGTCGGTGCTCTTAACTGCTAGGCCATCTCTCCAGCCCCCGCCTCTGCTTTCTTAACCCATGCTGCTTTATTGGGTTACACTCTCCTAGGAGAATGAGAACCATGTCATATCTTCAGGGTTTTATTTATTTATTTATTTACTTATTTATTTATTTTAAAGTTTTGGTTTTTTGAGGGGTCTTTTTGAGACAGAGTCTCTCTTTAGTCCCAGCTGGCCTGGAGCTCACTATGTAGATCAGGCTGGCCTTGAACTCACAGAGATCTGCCTGCTTCTGCCTCCCAAGTGGTAGGATTAAAGGCGCGTGCCACCATGCCCAGCTGTTTATTTTTTTTTTAATTTTATTTTTATTATGTGTATGAATGTACTGTCTGCATGCAGGTCTGTGCACCTGTGTCGTACAATGCCGCGGAGGTCAGAAGAGGGTGTCGGATTCTCCTGGAACTGGAGTTAAAGACAGTTCTAAGCTGCCATGTGGGTGATGGGGATCGAACCTGGGTCCTCTGCAAGAGCAGTCAGTGCTCTTAGTCGCTAGGCCATCTCTCCAGCCCTACCAGCTGTTTATTTTTTTAAGGGATTCTACAATATAAGAGCACAGTTGTTTTCAGATCACATTGACGTTGCTCAGTTTGCCATACAATTAGGTAATTGGCACTAGCATCCACAGATGAGGGATA
Source organism: Rhizomys pruinosus (assembly GCA_009823505.1). Taxonomy (NCBI): domain Eukaryota; kingdom Metazoa; phylum Chordata; class Mammalia; order Rodentia; family Spalacidae; genus Rhizomys; species Rhizomys pruinosus. The sequence goes on from VZQC01008923.1 coordinate 876,136, forward strand.
CCATTCGTCACTTGTTTTTCTGGGACTGTTACTTCACTCAGCATGATGTCCTCTAGCTCCATCCATTTACCTGTGCTTCAGGTAGTCCTGGGAAATCCCCGATCTAAGCTCTGTACACTTATCTTCGGGGTTTTAAAATGACACCACAGCACATCACAGGGCAGTATAAGAAGAAGATTGTTTCTTTATCCCAAAGTGGGAAAAAATTAACTTTGGAGCAAAAGGACTTCTAGAGCCAAATTTTAAAAACTACTTTAGCTAGCCGGGCATGGTGGTGCACACCTTTAATCCTAGCACTTGGGAGGCAGAGGCGGGCGGATCTTTGCAAAGGCCAGCCTGGTCTACAGAGCGAATTCCAGGACAGCTGGGGCTACAGGGAGACCCTGTCTTGAAAAGACCAAACAAAACAAAACAAAACAAAACAAAAAAACTACTTTAGCCATGCTTGGAAAATAAAGAGGATGAGGCCAATGGTCAGAGGTCATAGAAGCGGTGAGACTCTAGTAGAGCCTGACTCTCAAAGGTCCAAGACCACAAGTTTCCACTCCCCAGTTAAAGTGGTAGAAGTAAGCCTTGTATGTGATTACCAAGAACAACGCTAACCACAAAGCTTGGAGGTCTTCCCCAGCTCTGAAAGAAGAAAGTGGTTTTCCTCTGTGGAAGGTATGTAACACAGTTATACGTCACTGTATAAATTCAGCTCAGGCACCCTAAGACAGGGAGAAACACAGAGGATCCTTCATCTCCTCTGAAAGAAGTCAAAATAGACAAATAGGAAAGAAAGGAGAGAATGAAAAACCCTGAAATAGGATATCCCGTGTTCCCTGTGAACCAGCTGCCCAAGTAAATGGGTCACTATTCACTGAATAGACATTCTTATTGTAGCTGTGGTCAGATCTGTCACATTACCTCATTAGTGATCCTAAATTATATAAAGATGGGTGCTCTACGTTACATGTGGATGTGCACCTCACATCACAGGAGAGGCTGAGAGAGGAGGGGTGAAAGTTCCAGGCTACATGACTCCTGACACTACGTGAGTTAGGCACAAGGTGGGGCAGAGAGGCCTCTAAAGAAATTTAAAGCCACCATTGGCTAGTCAAAGACCTTGCTTTAAAATTAATTTACAGGCTGGAGAGATGGCCTAGCGGTTAAGAGCGCCGACCGCTCTTGCAGAGGACCCGGGTTCGATCCCCAGCACCCACATGGCGGCTGAGAACCGTCTGTAACTCCAATTCCAGGAGAACTCCAGTTCCAGGGGAATCTGACACCCTCTTCTGACCTCCGCGGCATCGCACAACACGGGTGCACAAACCTACATGCAGACAATACATTCATACGCATAAATAAAATTTAAAAAAATCATTAAAAAATAAATAAAATTAATTTACTGAGGCAGAGAGATGGCTCAGCAGGTAAAGGGACCTGCTCCACATGTGACGACCTGAATTCAGTCCCTGGGACCCACAAAGTGGGAGGAGAAACTGACTTCTGAAAGGTATCTTCTGACCACCACACAAACTACTGTAGCATGTGCCCCTTCGAAAAAAGTAATGCAATAGAAATTTAAAAAAAAGTTTACTTAAGAATTTTCAAATATGTGCAATAGTAAAGCAACAGTGTACTGAGTCACCACACACCCATTTGTCTGCCATTCTAGTGTCATTCACTGCCCCATTTTACTGCTGCAATCTGTTAGTGTAGCCCAAACATATAATCATATAATCATGAAATCATATCGTTTCACCTGCAAACACATCAAGATGCCTAACTGAAGAAAACCTCTAGAATATTTTAACCTGGATATATATATATATATATATATATATATATATATATATTCAACAGATTTAATAACTTATTATAAACTTTACTTGATTTTACTTTTTCCCCAATAGCTGTGAAGGCAAGACATGGTGTGTGTGTGTGTGTGTGTGTGTGTGTGTGTGTGTGTGTGTGGTGTATATGTGCATGTGTCCGCATGTGTGATGCTCTTGACTGTGTGCAAGCCTACTCCTGAGTTCATTCCCAGCCATGACAGGCAGGTTACTTCAAGTCGGCAACTTCCCTGATCCATTGCCAATGGCTGCTCTGACCACCACCATAAACTGCTGGGATTCACACAGAAAGGACGCTCTGGGGCAACCCTCAATACCAGGGAGAGGAAGGCAGGATCTGTGGGCAGAGCTCCCAGCTGGGACTCTAGAATGGAGTCCCCTACAGCTCCCCAGTTCCCCGAGATACCTCCTGTGCCCTTAGCCTGGGAAGATTCAGAGCCTTTGCTGGCTTTCTCTGACTCAACTGTTCTGCTACCTCCCCCTCCTTCTTAGCACGTTGTCTTAATAAGCTAAGGAACGTAACTCAGGCATACAGCTGACCATTAACACAGATGTACAGGCCAGTGATAACGAGCTGTCTCCTCCAGTTATACAGCTCCAAGTGTGTGCATTCTGAAGCTACATCTGAGAAAGCTTCCCCCAAAAAGCTCATCAGCCCTCTCAGATCAGTGAGCTGAGCGGTCCAGTGTTCACAGTTAGCACTTCAGTTAGTGCTTTGTTGGTGATCCAGTTCTGCTCACTAGACAACAGACACTTCTGATTTATCTGTTTCTTCTGATTCTGGTGACTTTCAGAGCAGTAGAAGTTCATATAATGCTGGGCTATGAGCCTCTCTTACTTGTATGAAGTGAGCAACGGAAAACAGGCCTGGGGGTGAAAAAGGAGGCAGCTTCTGTTTGAGATTAGCTCCATCTGTGTTGCAAACACTAGATTTTATCTCCTCATTGGATGACCTTTAGCTCACAGTTTCTTTCATGCAGTACTTACATGAGTCATTATTGTCCGTTGGATCCCTCACCTGATGACCTGCACCTCTCCTTACAACATACCCGAAGTTCAACCGATGTAGACTGCATTAATAAGCAGAGTATATATCTTGGAATAAGCTATCTTTACAGAAAGTGAAATTGTCTGGTTATATGCTTGGACTGACATGTCATCAACCTGACTCTGTCATACTGACATTTTAAGACATGAAAAACTATACCCTGTTCAGATCCCCCAAGCAACGACATCAGATCCAGACGGGATGGGAGGAGCTGTTATTGGGGTGACCATGAACCCACAAAGCTACGGAGGGACCAACTGCCTCTTGTTTTGACAAAACTTTCACTCTAGAACATTCCTGAAATCACTGATTTGTGGCCATCAATCTTACAAGGTGGTAGGAGGAAAAGTCCTCTGTGATCTAAGATCAAATTCTACTGTCTGATTAAAAAAAAAAAGATTATCCTCATGTATCAGTCCGTTGCTTTCTAATCAGTTCCCAGCAACTTCCAGGAGATGGCATCCATGCTCTGTCTGTAGCTAGGCTGAAAGGAAAGCTTTGTAAGAAAACAAGAGGTTTAGCCAAGACGTGGGGCACAACACAACGTATCAAAAACCACCCCCTTGGATCAATTTGCCTGCAGATGATCAAGATGCCCCCAGGGTAGTAGCTTTCCCTTTAGATCCTTACAGAAGAGCATGGGAATCCAAGAGCTGCAACTCCATCTGTGTTTAGGCAGCATGGTGGAGGGAAAGATTCCCAAGACATGCTTTTTTGCAGGACAAGGAATTTCAGCTCACATTTGCAAAAAAGAGAGAGAGAAGAATAAAGCTTCAGGTGCCAGGAAGAAGGTGATTCTGAGAAGGCAGAAGAAATAGTCTCTGATACTACATGGCAATATCTTCGACACTGTTTGACCATGAGTACAAATAAAGAAATAAAGGCACTGAAAGATTTTAGGAGTTCAGGGGCTGGAGACATGGCTCAGTGGTTAAGAGCACTGGCTGTCCTTGCAGAAGACGGGTGTTCCAATCCCAGTATTCACATGCCAGCTAACAACCATCTGCAACTCCAGTTCCAGGGGATCTGACGCCCTCTTCTGTCTTCCTTGGACATTGCACGACATGGGTATACATACACACATGCAGGTACAATACTAATACACATAAAATAAAAGTCAATAAATAAAAATTTAAAAATATGTAAAAGTTTTGATGACTAAAAAGAGGAAAATAGTTCCTTGACCTGCTTTCAGTCAATAAGTAATCAAAATCAGACTGCTACTACTGTATGACGGGACTAAGTGGGATCTTTGGACACTTGCGGTTCTTTGGAAAAGTAGTACAGTTTTTACTTAGCAACTAGCCAGGTTAAGTGCATACATATTCACCTAGGTCTTTGCCTTAATTAGATTATAAATGGATCTGTTCCCAACCATTATTTTGAAAGAAGGATATATATTTTGAGTTCTTATCAAATTACCAATGTGTTTTATCCAACAACAAGGGTTCAAATGTAAAGCAGATGCTGGGGGCATCTACAGATTTGTAAACTTAGGATTTTTATTTCAGTTATGTCTAGACTGACTAGGTTATTATATAGTGTGCCAACAGTCCTTATCCAGCTAGGAGAACAAACACATCATTCCTGGAGTTGGGGGGGGCTATAATATTTAATAGCTATTATTTCTCCATAAATTTATTAATAATGATGTCTTTAATTTCACTTAAATAGTATTTCACATATTCCCAACTTAGTTTCTAAACAAAGCAACATCCCAAGTATCTGCTATTTGAAATTAAAAATGACTGACTTAATGTATTTACATGTTTCTCCACTGTCTAAAGCTGGACAGTTCCACACCGAAGTTTAAATTAACACACCTACAGCCATATCCACAAGTCAAGGAGGGACTAAATGGTAAGATAAGTTTTCAAGGAAATCAGTCATAGAAGGGAAAAAAAAGTACCAGCTCCCTGACAGAGCAAGAAAGATCAGAATTTGTTTTCAAGACATAATTGTCAACCTGATAATTATTTTCAGGTTATCTGAGACAATGCATACTTTATTGTTCTAGCTTACAAAGGTCACATCTAAAGAAGTCAAGCCAAAAACGAAAGCCTCAACAGCATGCAAGTCGAAAGCTCAGTCCCTCAACTGATGACTGGATAATGAATGAAAATGTGGTCATTTCCACAATGGAGTTCTATGCAGCAGTAAAGGAAGATGACATCATGAAATGTGCAGGGTCTCATGGAACCTGGAACCTGCTGACTGCTCTCAATGAATGGCCTCAAGCAACAGGAATCCTTAAACCTCCTCCTTCAATAATAGTAATAATAATAATAATAATTAATAATAGCTCAGGTAGATCATTTGACAGAGGGCAACACACTACAATGTTTTCAAATCCACATCCACCCAACAAAAGGAAAGCAAGCACAAGGCAAGGCTGAAAGGTCACCGCTTGAGACTTAAATGGGAGAGACATTTCTGAGGTTAGTTCCTCCAGCCTATTTCCCCACCAAATGAAGACATGGTCACATTTCCAGCTAACACCAACAATTAAATGGGTGGATCCTCAGCCAGGAGCAAGCGCCTGTTTCCCCTTCAGAGTGCTAAAGGTTGTTCTTTGAACCAACTGCAAATTCTGTAACTCTTTCAATCCAGAGAATGAATTTTAAGCTACATATATGTTCTCCCCACAGAATGGACGAGTCAGATTACTGTCCCAACACTGACTTTCAGCATTATTATTCCAGCTGCCATGGTAGAGATCAGACTCCTGGGCCCCAAACAAGTAGTGTTTTCACATTATTTGTCTCCATTCACTCATCAGAGAGGGGCTAGCTAATATACTCTATGCCTTGACAAAAATGCACCATCAGCTGAGAATTCTCAAGGACAACTGGCAAAGCACGCTCCCCTTTAGGTGGGAGCACATATGAGGGTCAGGGTACCAACTGTGCAGACTGGTACAGAGCCACACCTCTGTGGTGATGGCAGAACTCTGCAAACAAACATCCCACAGTCTGAATAGTCAGAATCCACATAGGCATGAGAATTCCACAGCTATTTGTTGTCCGGGACCTGAATTTAGACACAATGGATCAAACTCAGAAATGCATATTCATACTGCATCCCTTTCAAAAACAAATTCAGATTAGATTGTGAAGTAGGGGAAGATTAAGGGATTGAGAAGCCATTAAAGGACAGAAAATCAGGTGTGTTCTGACTATGAGATATAGAAACCAATTTTTTAAAGATAGTAACAAAATGCCCCAAATCTCTTTTTGAGAGCCTCCAACTTTTAGAGAAAAACTTTGTAATTCCCCTCTTGAAGGGAGAGCAGAGGTGCTGGGAAGAAACCGATTAGGAAAACCACCTGAAGTTCCCAGTCTGGCCACTGGAGGGCATGCTTTCCTAATAGTTTTTTTAAATACTTGTTCTGGCTCCAACACAAGGAAGGGGTGAATTTAAAAACCTGAAGGTTTGATACAAATATTTATAATTCAAAGCTGATTTGACTGATATTCTTTGAAAATGAGTCAGAATACTGTACTTCTTAAGTGAATTCATAATTATCTGTTTGCAGAATATCACCCAACCACTGATAAAATTCCACGGTTATCAAGATGAAAAGAGCACAGGAGAATTAAAAGATGCCCAAAGAGATAACGTGGATGGTGTGATAGCCAGGCTCTGAACTCGGGACACAGACGAGTTTCACAATTTATTTGCTCTGCAACATTTGGAAACGTTATTTGGCATGTGTGGGCATGTATGGGCATACAACACACATGACATGCTGCAGTATCTGTAAGGTGCAAGGACATATTCATGGATGTGGAAGTCAGAGATAGATGTCGGGAGTCTTGCTCAATCACGCTCTACCTCGACTATTTTGAGACAGGAGCTCGCACTGAACCTGGAATGAACCAAGTAGCTACAGTCCAGGAGTAAAACTGGAGTTGCACGGATGTTCTCCATACCAAGCCTGGACAAGTCGGACTGCTAGAGCCAGAGTTGACTCCCAACATTATTATCCCAACAGCCATGGTCAAGCAGTGACGGATTATAGATGTGTTGCCACGGCCAGCTCTTCACACAGGTGCTAGGTGTCTGAAACCATGTCGGTACAAGCTAAGCACTTTACAGACCGAGCCATCGCCCTAGGGCCCACCTGACTTTTAGAAACTTTTGTTTCTTCCTTTTTTTTTTTTTTGGTCTTTTTCAAGACAGGGTCTCCCTGTAGCCCCAGCTGTCCAGGAACTCACTCTGTAGACCAAGCTTTTAAACAATGGGGATAGTAAGTACCAGCTCTGTCACGGCTCTTGTAAAAGACTCGACTGACACAGAAAGCTCCCTGTACCATTTCTAGAAGTTTGCAAATGCTGAGAAAATATCATTTCCTTTTAAAATAGAATTCTATTCACACTGCTCTGGGTCAATTAACACTGATTTTTAGCCTAGTTGAATATCTGGTGTTAAGAGAAGTATTTAAATTTTTTTTTTCACCTACTCAACCAATTCCCTCCCTTTTGTTTTTTTTTTTTTTTTTAATTTTCACTGTGAAGTAATATAGTGACAGGGCTCAGCATTCAACAGGGTAGACATGACTGAGAGAGTGGGACTCTTGTCGCAGTGTGGGTTGAATGACTAAAAAACTCACAACAACTCCACCAGCTTTTCAAGGGCAGAAAACAGGCTTAATAGAAAGTTACCACAGAGCACCTGGTACACAGGTACAGAAAGTAACAGATGTACTGAGTTATACAGTGGGTTGTATTGTTGGCTGTATGCATCTTTTTTGGCTGTGTGGCGAACTTGATGTATGAGGAAAACATGGTAAAATCTGGGATGCTGCAAGAACTCCGGCTTGCGCTAGCAGCAGTGGCTCTCGGGGCGTACTTGTTAAGCCTGGCTCTCTGGGTCTAGCCTCAGAGTTTAATCTGCATTTCCAGTGAGTTCCCAGGGACAGAGGCTGGTCACCAGACCATACTTTGACAAACACTGCTTGTGCCCAAACACAGAATTTTTTGTCTTTTACTATTCAACTATGTGGTAGAAATGGAATCAGAGCAAAGCCCTTGGTCCACAGTCCTGGTCTGCTACGGGCTCGCTCTGACACAGGGCAGGCTGGCTGGCCGTCCACATCCATTCACTTTTTATAAAGAGAAACAATATCCACAAATTACATTAAATAAGGGTCAAAGAAGGAAACAGAGAAATTAAGACCCAGAAAAATTAGAAAATGCCCCGTGGGAACAAACAATCAGCTGGGCATGGCGTGGGCCTGCTTGTTATCTCAGCACTGCTGAGGGAGAGCCAGGAGGATCAAAGGTTCAAGATCATCCTCGTTTGCATAATTGAGTTAGAGGTCAGTCCTATCTCAAAGAACAAAATAAGAGGAGGAGGAAGGAGAGGGAAGCACAGCTGAGGGGGAGGATGGAAGAGGAGGGGGGTTTATAGAAGGGGAGGAAGCCACCTTTACTTAATGGATTGTCTAAAGGTCAGGGAAGGATGGGCCTATGTTTTTGCCTGTATCCCGTCCACTAACTTGTGCTTGAATAAAATACTGGCGATCTCTGGGCCATAACTTCCCATCTAGAAGCACACGTCTTGGTTCTCCGATCAGAAGGTGAACAGGGGAGGAGGCTCCACTCTGCTTCAAGGATCCACCCATCTGTAGCCTGAAGACTGCCAGCTTTGCCTACAGGTCAGCAGAGAATATCAGCAGACGTCGGGTGTGCCCAGCCTCTGCCAGCTTCCAGTACAAGTTTAAACCCAGATCCACGGTGGCTACTGTTGCGGAAAACAGCATTCCTGTCATCACTAGGTCGGTCGCACTAGAGTGACAAATGCTTGATGTCTAAAACATCTGGCGTGTTGGTTCTACAGATCTCACTGTCACTCACTGTGTGTCCCTGTCACGGACGGGCTAGGACCTCACGTCTCTCAAGGGATGATAGCAATGCCTCCTAACAGGACTCCTCTCCCATCGTCATCACCTAGCGCCAGCCGGCAGAAGGGCTCCTTAAGCACAGACTCGGGTCACAGCACCGGCCTGCACCAAGTTGTGTGATGGTGCTCCGTCTCTCCATCCCCGGTCTCCCGCCCTCAGGCAGTCTCGTTGTGTTAATTGTCTAAACTGCCTCCTTAAGTGGTTCATCTGTTCCTGATCTAAAAGAGAGTCCCCCAAATATGCTGCACAGACAGACACTGGTTTGGGAATTCAAGCTCCCAAGCTGCGCTCATTGGACCTCCTCGGCCACACGTATGATTTCCTGCCGCTCTTTGCACAGTCTTCCGCCTAGGATGCTACCTTGTGAGATTTACAGTATGACTTACTTCTATGGCAGTTCTGAGTTCATTCTCATGTCTTATACAAGACCATGAGTTTCTGGATGACAGGATGGGATCTTACCTGGTCTATGTCCCCCTGTGTTGGGCACTCCATTCTACAAACAGCCTGTCCTGTTAAAGAATTTTACATGAACTAGCATGTTTAGGTCTGGCAAGTGGGAATGGTCCACACAGCTCAAGTACCGTTGGAATCATAGGTAAATAAAATGTACTGAAGCACAGCAAGGCAGAGTGGTGTACGTGCTCACAACCAGTCATGAAGCTGCTTCTTCTTCTACTGTGTCCTATGATTTTACTGCACTTTGTCCTTGTCCCCAAGTCCTAGCAACTTGATACTTTCCCTTAAGCCACCTTCAACCACCTTCTTAACAGGTAAAATTCTATGCTAGAGTGCAATTTCTTTTTTTTTTTTTTTTTTAATGTGTATGAGTGTACTGTCTGCATGTAGGTTGGGGCACCCTGTGATGCAATGCCTCAGAGGTCAGAAAAGGGTGTCGGATTCCCCTGGAACTGGAGTTAAAGACGGTTCTTAGCTGCTATGTGGGTGCTGGGAATCGATCCCGGGTCCTCTGCAAGAGCAGTCGGTGCTCTTAACCACTGAGCCATCTCTCCAGTCCCTAGAGTGCTATTTCTAAGGAGTGCTAATTGCTAATGTTCTAGTTCTAAATTCAAATAGGTTTAGAGTGACTGACTCATAACTCTATTTTTCCTACAAGTTACATTGTTTTTGGAATACAAGTTTGCAGAACTTTGAGGACTTTAAGAAATGTGCCTACTGTCATTTTACATAAATACCTAGACTACACTCCACTTATCCATGGACAGAAAACAGACTGCTGTTCTTCAAGGAGTGATTACCAGGGCCCTCAGCATAATTTCCTTGCGTGTGGGTTGGTTGTTAAGGACACTGGTGCTTTCTCAGAGTCTGGAGCTAGCAATGGAAATACTCAAAGCAGACTGACCCGACCTGACACTGGTATATAATTGTCTCAGTGTTTTCCTAAGAGCTGAGTAAGTGCTGGTACCAGAGGTCCCTGAGCTCCTGAAAGGCCATCAGAGGGTTGAGAGGCAAGGAAAGGGAAAGGGAAAGGGAAAGGGAAAGGGAAAGGGAAAGGGAAAGGGAAAGGGAAAGGGAAGAGAAAGGTGTGCTGGGGTGGAGGTGGGGGGCTGCTCACAGTGCTATTTGCTAGGACTCAGATTTGAATACTGCATACACATCCTCTCACTTAATATTTACGTGCAAAAGACTTTCCTGTCTGACCATTTAGCTTCAATCTACAAGAAAAAGGCAGGCTCCCTAAGAGGGTGTGGTGGTGCACGCTTTTATTTTTTATTTATTTATTTATTTATTTTGTCTTTTCGAGACAGGGTCTCCCTGTAGCCCCAGCTGTCCTGGAACTCACTCTGTAGACCAGGCTGGCCTTGAACTCACAAAGATCCGCCTGCCTC
>VZQC01008923.1:887371-934192 GCA_009823505.1 Rhizomys pruinosus
AGTGTACTGTCTGCATGTAGGTCTGTGCACCCGTGTCGTGCAATGCTGCGGAGGTCAGAAGAGGGTGTCGGATTCCCCTGGAACTGGAGTTCTCCTGGAATTGGAGTTTCAGAAGGTTCTCAGCCGCCATGTGGGTGCTGGGGATCGAACCCGGGTCCTCTGCAAGAGCGGTCTGCGCTCTTAACCGCTAGGCCATCTCTCCAGCCCCACTTGGGCCACTTTTAACCCCTTTACATGGTGGGCTTCCTCTTACGTTTCTATTTGAAGTCAGAGTCCCACAATTTTAAAGTCAGAGAAAAACATTTACTACGCCATATCGAGCTGCCTGTTTTCCAATTCTGCCTGAGGCGGGCCTTCAGCAGAAACATAAATCAGTGCTTACAAAAGATCTACTGTATGCAGAGCACTGTTGGACGGGGATCCCCAATTCCCTGCTCTAATCATTCCAATGCTTGCAAAAAGACTTGACTTTTAGCCAACTTGACTCATTTGTTCAACTGCTCTCACCTGCTTCCAGATATCCTGAGGCCAGTCGGGAACTCAGAAGCACAGCGGCTTGGTCAGCAGACCCTCAGCCACGTTCCCTGACCTGGTCATACCCACTACTGCTTACTTACATTTTTTTTAAACTGTTCTTCATTTCTATCTTTCCCTAAATGTCCCAGCCTTAATATTTTCATATACCCCAAATACACTGAACCAGAAAGACTTCATTTTTTAGAAGGTCACCTTAATTTACTTTACAAACTTATTAATATTTTTTTGTTGGTTTTGTACTTTGGGCTGTTGGTTGAACTGAAGGCTTGTCAAGTAGCAGGCAAATTCTCTACCACAGAGCATTATACCCAGTCCTCTTTGACTTTGAGAGAGCATCTCACTAAGTTGCCCAGGCTGGGCTCGAGCTGACTGCATCACAGACAGGCCTGGACTTGCAATCTGCCTTTGTCGCCTTCAACTGGAATATGGATGTGCCAACTGGGCTGGCCAACTTCATTCATTCTTAATTATGTATATGCATGTATGTCTGTTTGTGCATGTGTGTGCAAGTACCATGGAGGCTAGACACAGGCCCTAGATAACCCCGGAGATAGCGATGCAAGGCAGTTTTGAACTCCTCCCTGTGGGTACTATAAACAAACTTGGGTACTCTGAAATGTAGTATATGCTCTTAACCATTAAGCCATCTTTCCAGTTCCTACCTCAGATGTACATAGCACTTTTTCATATGAGGCTACAACTTATCAAAATACCATTTTATTAAAAATGAATAGATTTATTGGTTTATTGGACTAGAGATTGAACCTAGGGTCTTGCACATGCCAGTGATCTATCACTGACTTATGTCCCCAGTTCCAATAATTCTTTTTTTTTTTTTTTTTTTTTTTGCCCCAGCTGTCCTGGGAACTCATCTGTAGCCAGTCTGGATGCGCCTTGAACTCGCAGAGATCCACCTGCCTCTGCCTCCCAAGTGCTAGGATTAAAGACGTGTGCCACCTATGCCTGGCTCATTTTTAAANATTTTTTTTAAAGAAGCATAATCCCAAAAGGTAAATATGGGTTTCTTTTTTTATTTATTTATTTTTTTTGGTGTCTTTGAGACAGGGTCTCCCTATAGCCCCAGCTGTCCTGGAACTCACTCTGTAGACCAGGCTGGCCTTGAACTCGCAGAGATCCACCTGCCTCTGCCTCCCAAGTGCTAGGATTAAAGACGTGTGCCACCATGCCTGGCTCATTTTTAAAGGTAATGCATGTAGTTATGTTCTGCCATTTTTTAAGGTGTTTTCTATTACCCAAGAGGAACAATTTGCAAATATTAAGACTTTTGCTAAAGTCTGAGTGACTGTTATATACAAATTCACTTCTTTCCTAAAACTAATTTTTGTTCATTTTTAAAAATTAAAAATGCAACTACAAATTAAAAAAAAATGTATCTGTAGAAGTCAGGGCTAATAGACTTGGAAGCCCAGCCCATATGGACCCAAATGTAGACCGTTCCAACAGACTACTTCTCTAGAGTTCATGAGTACCAAGGAACAGATTGCAAAAAAGAATACAAAGGAGGTGGAAGAGATGCTTCAGTGGTTAGGAGCAAGTACTCCTCTTCCTGAGAACCCCAGTTCCATTCCTAGCAACCACATTGGGAGACTCACAACTGCCTGTAACTCCAGTTCCTCAGGGAGCCAATGCTTCCGGCATTCATAGCCACCTGTACTCACATGCATATACCCACACACAGACATACATATACAAACACATAATTAAAAATGAATTGAAAACAAAGGTATTATAAATGCTGCTGTAACTTAAGCAGAATGAAATGAAGTAGACCTTTAATTCTCTGTGACAGCTTCTGACAATATGAAAGGCAATTTCAGATTTCTCCAAAGGGCTTTCAAAATCTGGCAACGAGACCCTGTGCTGCAGGGAAAGGACACGCGTGAAAGTTTCTTTAAAGTGGTTAGAAAGAAAATACTGGGCTCTGGATTTATGGCCTGTCTCCAGGCAATGAATGATGTGTCACCTTCCCCTTCTGGTATCGATTCTCGCCTCAGCCAGACGATGCATGACTGCAGATGAAAGTGTGCATGTCTCAGTAGCAACAAGCATCCCTCCAGCATCCTGCCTCAGGCTGCCCCTGCAAAGCCCACCTCGCTCTGAACAGCTCGGCTGGGTTCACATGCACATAATGAGGACGGCTACGTCCCAGGCTACCACAGGCTCCCACCCTATAAATCCGCTGGAAACAAAGAGGAATCTCTGCTATCATGACACCCCACCCCACCCCCTGGAAGTAATGCCATATGTTTATGTGAATGATGCTGCCGCCCCCCCATATCATTGCCACTGTCAACCATTCCTAAGCTCTTATTGACCATCTACCTAGAGCCGAAGGGTTTTGCTGTTATTATAATTAATAATTAATAATAACACGATCCCCTGCTCACTTGAAGAAATGGACACTGTGAGGCCAAATAATCACCCAAGTTTCATACCCACTGTGTATGGTATATGAACCCGGAGCATCGGACTCCACAAAGCTGGCTTCCAAACATCTCACATAGATGAGTAGCGTTAACTCTCTGCTCCAGTTCCTCCTCACAAGTCCACTAACGCCCTGGGAGACGGCAGAGCAAGCAAAGCCTTCCAACACCAGAGGCCCAGAAATGAAAGAAGCTGGGAACCTATGGAGAAGGAAAGAGAAGCCTGCAGACAGATCTTTTAAACGAAATTTTCTGTCTCTGCCCCCTCACCTTGCCCGAAAGCCTACCAATTAAGTTCACAATTAAGAAAATGGAAATTGTCTCCTGGAAGTGAAAAATTCTAATTACCATTTATTCCCCCAAATGTGTCCAATCAGACTGTAAGTCTCTCATAGCTACGGAATAAACCTGTCCTTGTGGGAGGGCAGTGTGGGTTCACAGCTGTCCCGAGTAGCTGGAGACTGGCAGCTCTCCTGGTGGAACATCACAAGCTGAGAGGCCCGGATGATGAGAGTGACAGGAAGGAGGCGGTGACCGGCAGCCAGCACCACACGGATGCTTTGATGATTTTGCTGTTTGTCTCTCCTCTTCTATTTTCTCTCCTGTAGCTTCCAAATCCCCAGACCCACATTAACAGGGTATTAGAATTCACAACACGAGAGGCACCTGTGCACCTATGCACCATTTGCGATGCTTTCAATGGGAATATGAGATATCATTCTAAACAATTATACCCAGGTTTGTCCATGTAAAGCTACCAGGAGACATCGTACCACAGTACTGGCCCGAAGGAAAAGGTGGGGGAATAGTCCTAATTTTCATTCCTAATAGAAGGTGTTTGTAAATTTAGTTGAAGAGGAGAGTCCAAGACATCCTGCTGAGCCACTGATAATGTCCCACTTTGAACTATCAGTTTCTTGCCCCAAATAAGATTCAACAATAAAGAAAGTCATTCATCTCAGATACCCATCTTTTATCCTTTTCAGGGTCTCACACTGTACCGCAGACTGGCCTGGAGCTCACTTTGTAACCCAACTGGCCTCAAACTCACAGCGATCCTCCTGCCTCAGCTTCCCAGGTGCTGGGATTTACCGGTGTGGGCCAGACTCACATAGCAATCTCTAGACAAGGAAAGGGACAATTCACAGTTACAATGGGAAACGTAGGAATGATTTTTTATTCTTTATTTTTGTGACACTTTATTCTTGATACATCTTTTGAATACCCACCTAGACATTTTCCTAAGAAACAAAACAGCTCATGCGAAGGACTGAGCTTGGTGACAAAGTCCAGCATACAGAGGAGTGTCCTCAGAGTGACGGATAGATACCCAAAAGGCCAAAGGACAGGGGAGGGGCAAAACCTCAAAACGCTCAGCCTGTTCCTGCGAGCTGGGTTTCCGTGGCTAACCATAGGCTGCTGGGCTTCTTACGGCTTTGCTCCCAGTGATCTACAGAGCAACCGAGGGTCCGTCCTCCAGATGTGACCTACTGAGGGGCACAGAGTCTGTAGCATTGGAGGTCACATGGCTAGTAAGTACCAGAGCCAAGACCAGCCTGTGGTCTTCTAATTCTTCAGCCAGGGCTCTGATACCCTGTAACCTATGAGTCAAGTGATACGGTAAATGACTTGCCTAGTCATTTACATTTCATGTGACAGTCCTTCCCAGGACAGTCCAACCATCGCATTGATGGCAGCGTTCAGCTGACCTTTGCTTTCTACATTTTCAGCAAAGCAGCTCTGATGGAATATGACCACGTGACAGAATTCCCATGTGACACATTTACAAGCCAGTATCGTATGCACTCAAAATTACAGTTACACTTCCTAAATATACCTGAAGTTTCAAACTGAATATCCTAAATTTTTTACAGATGGCTTTAACACATTTCAAATGAAGTCAAGTTTATTTGCAGAGAAATTCTCTTTAGAACAGGTTTAATTTTAATTAACGTCACATAAAACTGGATCAAATTTAACTTTAAAACTATGGCAAAGGCATTGTAGCACCTTCCTGCAAACCCAACTATTCAGGAAATGGGGACAGAAAGATCACTGAGACAAACTCAAGGCTAGTCTGGCCAACAAAGCTAAAACCCTTTCTCAAAACAAAAAGTTAAAAAAAAAAACAAAAAAATAATAAAGACACTGAGTAAATAGATGTCTGATAATCTCTAATAACTTGCTGATGCAGAGCTCCTAACTCGCCACTTAATAGAATGCATTTTCCAAGTCTGCCCTTCTAGCCAAGAGCTTTATAGACAGGAAAAGAGCACTCAGGCATGCTTGGACTCTGAGACACACAGTCATTTATGTAAACAGATATTTTAAAAGTCCAATGCTCAGACCAGTCTGTTTTACTAAAACAGGAGAGGTGGGCGGCGAGATGACTCAGTGGGTGAAGGCACTTACTGTCCAAACCTGAATTTGATTCCAGGACCCCATATGGTAGAAAGAGAGTCAACTCCTATAAGTGTTCCTCTGGCCTCCGTATGTGAGGGCGCACACACGCACTAAAATGCAATAAAATTTTAAAAAAGAAGTGTTAACTACTTGTGAATAAAACTGACAGATGAAAAAAAAAAAGAAGAGGAAAAAAAACTGGAAATAAGAATCAGTTCTTAATGCAAAATCACAAAATCCGGCCAGGCGTGGTGGCACACGCCTTTAATCCTAGCACTCGGGACGCAGAGGCAGGCGGATCTTTGTGAGTTCAAGGCCAGCCTGGTCTACAGAGTGAGTTCCAGGACAGCTGGGGCTACAGGGAGACCCTGTCTCAAAAAGACCAAAAAAAAATAAAATCACAAAATCCCTTCCTGCCGAGGTCGGCTCATGCACAGCAGATGGTGGTCCCTGCAGACAGAAACCTCTGCAGCGCCTCTTGGTGCTGACATTTCAACAGGGATTTGTCTTTGTGAGAAAAAGTGGAGACTGAAAGAAATCTCTTGTGTTGGTGGAATATCCATATTCACTAAGACAATACTGGACAATAAGACTAAACTTGGATCGGAGAGGGACTTAAATTCCAGAAAAATTTAAGATTTATCCTTTAAAAAAATATGGGAAATAGAGAGAGAGAGCTCAGCAATTAAGAGCACGGGCTGCTCTTCCAGAGGCCCTGAGTTCAGTTCCTCTGATGCTAACGAGGGGTTTGACATGCTCTTCCGGCCTCCACTGGCTCATACCACTTACATGCCTATAGGCAAAATATTTATACACATAAAATAAAAATAAATAAAAAATAGTTTAAAAAACATGCAAACCAGCTTCACACACCTTTGAAACCATTCGATATGTTGGATAAAAGAAGAAACATCAAATTACTAGATAATTTGGGAGGTTATAATAAGGCCTTAAATAACCTGACAAAAAGTCAAGCTATCAATTATAGGAGTTAGTAGAAAACAGAGCAGGGTGTGGAAGGCGGCTTCCTGGAGCAAAGTGGTAGCTCCCGGAGGTAGATCCTAGCCAGCGCTCTCAAATTATTTCTGAGAAAAAAAAAAATCACTTCTGTGGGTACTAATTGTCTTAGAGTTAGAGGAAATAAGAACTGAAAACTTTTAGAATACTTTTCAACTTTAGTGATTTGATTAAATAGCTCACTGTATCATTTGTGGCTCACAACCTCAACCTCCGTTTAAGGAAGGAAATATAAAACCTCATTTTTTAATCTTTCCATGTCAGAACACTGAGTCAACTTTGATTCTAAAAATCACCCTTTTCCCTCTGTTCTGCATTCTCATGTCACAGAGCCCATGTTTTAGAACAGCCTCACAATCTTTTCCATGCAGAAGCAGGGTACAGAGCAGAGTCTATGTGAACTCTTCAGATTCCCACTCCTCACCTTGTTTTAGGAATCTACCTGAAATGCTACATGCTCCCAACTGCAGTCCTTGACTGACTCTAGCCTCCTCAGGGTCTTCTTACAGGGCTTTGGTAAGGCCCTGGGCTCCCCACTAAGACAATCTCAATATACTCTACCCGTCTCCCCATTATAATGTCGGCTCTTGAGAGGGGCCCGGTGATGTTACAGACAGCCACCTTCTTTATTTCTAGCTCCTACCACACTAACTGGCACCTCACAATCTTGCTAAAGGAATGAGAAAATGAATGTTCTGCAAAGCAGAAGTCTGGATAAATATGTGTAAGGGAATGCAAATTGTTTCCGACAAATTTTCATGCCAGAGCAAGTTAAAAATTAGAACCTGGAAGAGACCCTGAAGATCATCTGATCCAATCTCCTCAACTTCTAGAAGCCAAAGAATTTTGGCACAGTGCCCCATTTAACATAAAAGAACATTTCAGGAAACATGAAAGAATACTAGGAAAAGCAATACTCTCTCCTAATGGAGAAAGATTCTGGACCATAATCTCTGCAACTAGAATTCAAATTTTCACTAGACTAATTTTATTTGGCTTTTATTAATGGCTTCAAACATGTCTACTTTTTACCTAGTGATGGTTGGGTTTTACAAGGCTCAATTACTTAGTTTGCAAATGAGACCAGAGTCTTCCCTCTCTGTGTTTCTCTAGCCTTTAGATGCTCATTAGCACCTCCAACAGAAGGCAGAGGAAATGAAACTCCAATTTATCAATGTCAACTGTTGAACCAGCAAATTGCATCAGTCCCACCCCCACAAGGAAGTGTTTGGACAATTCTGAATCAACAAGATGTTGGCAGCTGTGTTCCTATGGTTCAGTAATTGCATTGTTTCCTACTGTGCTCTATGGGTTGTGAAATGAATTTATTAAATAACCTACACAATGGTATGGGCTGTGATTGGATTCTCTTTATTGTCACTACTATGACCAGTAACTGACTCTAGTTTTTCTAATTCTCAAGCTTTCTCTCCCACATACAGAAATCTAACACATATATTGTCTGTAGACTGGAATATGGCTGTGCTTAATCTCAACTCAAACTGTGCCTTTGAGTACAAACATCTGTGACATTCAATTCTCCAAGGAGCTGGACAGGATTAGAATCCTAAATCTAACTGACCAATTACTACTAGAAGACAAATGGTTAGGACAGGAGAACTGGGTCAAGGCTCACAGAACACATGGCATACAATGCAGGGATTTAAGTATAAGTAGTACAGTAAGCAATTCCATGGTCTTTGGTATGCTTGCTAGTTGACCCTTGGCCAGTTGTCTTCCACTACGAAAACTAGTTTTGTTATAAATCTGACATAAACTGTGTGGATATTTTCAAGTAAAAGGAGAAAACTTACCTAGTCTATTACTGCAATTGTAAAGGGAAGATAAGTTTAATAAAAGTCAACCATAGGCCTAGTTGACCCCGTCACTGTAGTAACATATAAGAGAGTAACTATATAACTATGTAAATAAGAACTATATAAGAGAGGTGAAGTACTGAGCCCAGTGTGATCACACTGAGCAGTCTATCATTATGGGGCTGAGTACTCCACTTCCCAAGCTGTCAGTGAAACCTCTTAGAAACACTAACAATAGGAATTAAGACCTCTGTAGACACAGAAGTTGATGAACCAACAAGATAGTGAATCTTAAAAGCATCCTGTCAGGGGGAAGAGGCCAGCCATACAGGGACATGAAGTCAAAAGTCAAAGAACCAGGAACTGACACAGCCTGGCCCATGCTAAATCTTGGGTGTTCTATTACAAGAACCATGTATGAAGCCAGGACCTTTTGTCCTTTCGGACTTGACCAGCAGTAACCAACAAGGCGCTCTTCTGATTCCTGATAAAGTTTTGATTTCTCAATTTCCTTCATAAAAGTAGACTGGCACAAGTAGATGCCAATTCATGATCAAAGTTTTATATTTTTTTGGATCCCAGCTGGATAAAAATCTGTTGCAAGAAAACCTGCAGCCAGTTGCAGGCCAGTGGTCTGATGGGTGGTATAGAACACAGCTGAGAAAGGAGGGGAACACTTGATGGTCATCTTGAATGTTGGTGGACAGGCCAAGGTTCCAGTCCACTTCAGGACTAGGCCCAGAAAGCTTGGCCTCCTGACCACAAAGGCTGCAGCAAACCATATCCTCACAGGGAAGGAGGAAAAGAGAAAGAGAGGGAAAGACAGAAAGAGAGAGGGAGGGAGGGAGGGAGGGGTTTAGACAATTTCCATCCCCTCCCAAACTTTTGCTCCCCTTTGCAGACAATGTCCTTCTTGGGTCTCAGGCAATTTCTGATCTCATTTTCCTGGATGGTTTTGCTATCTCCTGAATGACACATAAATGGAACAGTATGTAACCCTGCATGGCTGACTGCTTTTACTTGGCATGATGGATTTAAGATCCATCCATCTTGTGGTTTCTTCAAAAGCTTGATTCTTCTGATTGCTGAGTAGCATCCTATTACACAGACTTAATACAAACTATCCACTCACTGTTTTCTAGTTTCTTGCTACTGTGATTAAAATAGCTGCAAACATTTGTGTGTAGGCATTTGTGCAGACATAAATTGCATTTCTCTCCGGTAAACAATTAGGAGTATAAAAATTGTGTTATTTCCGTGAGGCCTGTTAATTTTTTTAAATAAAGAGCTTCAGCTGGGCATGGTGGCGCACACCTTTAATCCCAGCACCCGGGAGGCAGAGGCAGGCAGATCTCTGTGAGTTCAAGGCCAGCCTAGTATTCAGAGTGAGTGCCAGGCCAGCTAGGATGAAAGGGAGAGACCCTGTCTCAAAAATAACGCAAAAAAAAAAAAAAAAAAAAGAAAAAAAAAAAAATTTTTCAATTATTTTTCACAGCTTATGTCATTTTGCATTCCTACCAGATACAAAGGAATTGGTCTATTTTCAACAGATAGCCTCAGAATGACTGTTGTGTCACTGACAAGGAACATCTGGTCTACAGAATCTCTTGCAGCTGAAGCCTGTGAAGTGCAGCTCATGTGCAGCTCCTGAGCTCCAAAGCACATGCAATGCAGACGCATGGTTCAATGGGAGAGCCGTCCGTGACGCGTTCTTCCAAAACACCAGGGTATGAAAAGTGGAGTTCCCTACACACTGCTGCAAGGACTTTATCCTGTTTCCGGGTGGATTCACAAGGCTCAACGTCCCCTCTTACCACAAGAACTCTTTAGTCATTCTCCTATTACTTAGAATGGTGCTTTTTTTGTGCTTATAAACAGAGATACACAGGTAAACAAAACAGATACCACTCCATTCTTGTGGGGTTCACATCTTCTGTGTTGCTCTTAAGGGATGTGTGAAGCACACAGAAGTTTTGCCAGAGGCAAGAAGACAAGGGCCAGACCCCAGCATTCTGGTTTCTAGATAAGCAATTTAAAGTGTTCGGCACTCGTGAGACCATTTCAACTGAGATTTTTTCTTTTAAACCATTTTTTAAAATTTTTTATTTTATGGGGCTGGAGAGATAGCCTAGCGGTTAAGAGCACTGACCACTCTTGCAGAGGACCTGGGTTCGATCCCCAGCACCCACATGGCGGCTGAGAACCGTCTGTAACTCTATTTCCAGGAGAATTCCAGTTCCAGGGGAATCCGAGACTCTTCTGACCTCCGCAGCATTGAACGACATGGGTGCACAGACCTACATGCAGACAGTACATTCATACACATACAGAAATAAATAAAAATTTTTTAAAAATTTTATTTTATTTAATGTGTATGAATGTACTGTCTGCATGTAGGTCTGTGCACCTGTGTCATGCAATGCCTCGGAGGTCAGAAGAGGGTGTTGGATTCCCCTGGAACTGGAGTTAAAGACAGTTCTCAGCCACCATGTGGGTGCTGGGGATTGAACCCGGGTCCTCTGCAAGAGTAGTCAGTGCTCTTAACTGCTAGGCCATCTCTCCAGCCCACGATTTTCATTTTAGAGCTTTTCTGAGTTGGGCATTATTATGCTTTAAAGATGTAGGTGTGGGGTGGGGGGAGAAAGAGAGAAGGAATGTGAAACAGGGGACCGAGAATCCACTAGTAGGTGCCTGAGCTCCGAATGAAGCACTGGCATGTTTCGTTTTAAGCACTGTTTGGGTCCCAGCTCCCTGCCCCTGCAAGCTAATTATCTCTCCATTTTGAGCCCAGCTGTTGCTGTGTGAAACTTGACCTTCACTGTAAAGTTGCTCACAGCTGCAGCAAGCGGCCTACCTTCCCCGTGGACTCTGCTCCCTTCCTACCTCCTCCCTTTCCACTAACCAACTCACCACACAGGCTGCTGGTTCCGTACTTTCTTCTCAGCAAACTGTCTGCCCGATAAAGAGAAGGAGGAGTTCGGGTTGCAGAGCAGCACTAGAGGCCGTGCTATCGGAGGCCTGCTGGCTCTACTCATTTTATTACTCAAACCATCCTTCACAAATCAGGAGCAGGTAAGAATGCAGAATCTCAGTCACAGGCAAGACCTGAGACCCCCCCCCCCCGGGATTTGTAGACTCATTAAAGTTTCAGAAGTGCCAGAATGGGGCATAAATCACAAAGAATTTCCATTTTAAGATCTGGCATTAAGAGTATGAAATAACCATGTTATCAAGACAAATCTATGCTAGAAAGACACTATCGTGAAGGAACAGAGCCAGGCCCCGATGACCTTCACGTCTAGACCCCTTCGCCCTGGGTAACATTTCACAGTAAGCCTTGGTTGGTCTGTGTGGAAAATCAATGCAGAGGTGATAACAGAATTCTAAAGCTAGGTCTTTGGAGCCACTGTGCCTTTTGCCTTGCCTTGGTCCCTACCCTGCATGTAGAAAGCCAGTCAGTGTGTTGTACAGATGTTTGAAATTGGGTTCCTCTGCTTTAGGTCACCTTCTTAGTGCCGTGGATGGCTGTAAAAGGAGGAAACGCAGTTCATCAAACCTTTGCCTGTTATTGAATATAACATACCCCATTATGTCTCATGAAGACAGAGAAAAAATTCAAACTCAAGATATAATCCATTTTAAGGCGCACTCTAACATGAGAGATGAAAAGCTGTGAGGAAATGCGCACGGAAATCAATAGAGCACTATTATTAAATTTGTCCTGCCTATACTGGGATGTTGTGAGAATCGATGCACTCAGATGAGAAGGCGTCTGGACAAAGGACAAGCAGCACCCTAAAGCAGCACAGCTTGAGAAGAAGAAATGGTGTTATGGCCATCCAAGCCAGCTAATTAAACTCTCCCTGCAGGGCTCCATCATCTCCTTTAATGCTATTGCCTCCAGCTCCTAGCACCATTTAAGCTTGAAATGGCTGCTTCGAAGCCGAGTTGAGGAGAAAAGAACAAGGAAAGCCACCTAGAGAACTATTCCCGAAACTTGTTTCAACATACATCACTTTACTACCAGTAAACATGGATAGAGATCCTATCTAGAGACTTCGCTCCCGTCAGTATTAGGAGGGCTTTGGGATCTGTACTAATCACAGTCCCAAGACTTCTTATGAACACACAAGCTTTAAAACACTGATCTGATGCCAGGCATGGTGGCACACACCTTTAATCCCAGCACTTGGGAGACAGCAGCAGGCAGACCTCTGTGAGATGGATCAATCGAGACCAGACAGATCTCTATAGTGAGTTCCAGACCAGCTGCGACTATGGGGAAAGCCTGTCAAATCAATCAATTAATCAATCAATCAATCAACCAACCAACAAGCTGATCTGAGCAACCTAACATCTACACTTACTGACACGTGTCCCTTATGTGAGATCGTCATAGGAAACTACACAACCTAGATTCCTTAGCTATGTTCAACATCTAAGTGTATGATTTCACTACAAGTCAAAATTTAAGAAACATGTTTATCTTCCCAAGAATAATTTCCCCACTTCTTTCCATAGGGGTTGTACGAGTTTGCAATCCCACCAGCAGTGAATGAGTGTTGACCCAATTATACCCAAAGGTTTCATCCTATAAAAGAGATACATGCACAACCATGTTTATTGCTGTTCTCACAATATCGAAGAGCTGGAAGCAACCCAGGTGTCCCTCAGTTGATGAGTGGATAATGAGAATGTGGTACATTTACACAATGGAGTTCTATGCAGTGGTGAAGAAGGACGACATCATGAAATTTGTAGGCAAATGGATGGAACTGGAAGCTGTTATGCTAAGTGAGGTAACACAGTCTCAGAAAAATAAACAATGTATGTTATCCCTTACATATAAGGAGTTAGTGGTTCCTAACATCAACTCCTTGTATGTAAGTCAAAGTGGGTAACTGGTCAGTAAAGATAATAAATATCACAATGACCATTATCCCTACAGATAAAGCTTGAAATATATATATGTGTGTGTATGTGTTTGTGTGTATATATATTATATATATACATATGTGTGTGTCTATTTTCCTCAGTTCTAAGACTTATGAAAAGGAACAAATCTTTTTTTAAAATACATTAAAATATACAACAAGTCACTATGTAATTTAGGAATGTAAACTTATATTTTTCATCTGTATACAAGCTTACAGCTAAACTGTGAATTCCTAAATGTTTTGCAATTAAGCTATAATTTGATTTCAGATTTTGTAAATTTGCTATATGTAAGGAGTTTTTTATCATGAACCTCAAAGGCTGGGATAGAAGTTCCCAAAGCAGAGAGTTGAAGTGTTGCTTAGAGTTCTGGAGTGCAAGAAGGCTGTGACATGCTTCAAGTAGAAAACACACTGTTTTATAAGCTTTGTTCAAAGCATGAAGTACAAGCTCTTAGCTGTGAATTTGATGCTAATGCAGTAACACTGTACTGAATAAGGATATGACATTTTTATAAGAAAGAATAAAGCTAGGCTTTATACAGAAGCAGGAAATAAGAAATTATTCATAAAACCTACAAAATTTTAGTTACACAAAATGAGCAAACCCTGAGAATCTAATCTATAACATGGTAGCCATAACGAATAATTCTGCAGTGCATGCTTGAATCATTCTAATAGGGTTGATTTTAAATGTTTTCACCAAAAAGAAAGAAAATGGTAAACAGTGATTGATTCATTCATTGATTGATTGATGAAGATTGTGTGACCAGAGACCTAAAAACTTACCTCTGTAGTTCTTTAAGGAATATTTGATAATGTAATGTTTAAGGAGACTTAAGTGATAATTAGCTTAAACGACAACTATGTGTATATAGTTTTAATGTTATTACTTGATTTGGAAACATATTCAATAAAAATTGTTTAAAAATAAAAGAAGGCAGCTGGAGCTATAGGGAGACCCTGTCTCAAAAAAAAAAGAACAATTTCCCATCAATTGGAAAACTTGTGATATTTCAACAAATTATATTATCCACAATGACTATAAATACCACATAGTTAATATATTAACGAATAGATATCCCTGTTAGTTGGACTGTCTCATTTTTGTTAATCAACAAAAGTCATTGGGCAAGGGAATTTTCCTTTCCTATTAAAAGCCAGGCCTCTCCCATCTAAACTCCATGTCCCCACTCAATAACAACATCAACATGTGCTCTTATCTAGGTCAAATAAAGTCTATTTGCTACTTACCCCAAATTTCCTTGAAGCTTTTGACTTTGCCCTCTAATTTTACAACCATGTTTCTTTAAGTTTCTGCCGTGTTTTCTTCACAGGCAAGGAAAAAAAAAGTTTGGTGTTTCTGTTCGTTTTATTGTTGATTAAACAACTACAACCAAATTTCTGGTAAGGCTTCCTCCAGCTGCTTGGCCTGTCTCTTCCTATGCCAGGCTCCTGCTCAGCCAGGAAAACTCCACAGGATGCTCACTGCATCTTGGCAAAGAGACCATGCCCCCAGCAAGCCGATGGGTTAAGATAACTGTTGTCTAACTATATCCTCTGAATTGAAATGTTCCCTCCTGGAGGGAGGACAACGACTAAAAGGCTCAAGAAACTTATAAGGCTCATGTAGCTCAGGGAGTCACAAAATTTACGAGGCCCTTTCCCAAGGCTGTGTGTCTCCCAGAAATTGCTAAGCCTCTGTGTTGGAACTAAGTGCAGACTATGCAGGGATTCTCTGTCGTGAGCTGAGTCACGTATGCTCCTGTAAGTCACCCTAATAAAATTATTAGTCACTAAGCTAGTCTTGGATGGTATCAGTTCTTTGGTCCAGTGTCAATGCAGGATCTGAGGTGATCAGGCATTTGTTCACATTTCTCCAGGAGAAAATTCACACACTGACAAACAGAAAACAACTTTTTAACCAGGTGTGATAGCTCACATCTATCATGTTAGTACTCAGAAGGCTGAGGCAGGAGGGTAAGTTGAAGTTCAAGTTCAAGGCCAGCCTAGCTTCTGAGTGAGACTCTATCTCAAAATAAGAGGCTACTCAGATGGCTCAGCAATTAAGAGCACTGGCTATTCTTGCAGGGGACCTAGGTTCAGCTCCCAGCACTGACACGGTGAATAATAACAGTAGCTCCAGTTCCAGAGGGATGCAATGCCCTCTTCTGGTCTCTACCAGTATCACACAACACAAGTGCATTTACATACATGAAGGCAAAACACACATATGCATAACATTAAAAAAAAAAACAACACAACTCCTCTTGATTGTTAAACATCTTACTCACATGCCTTTAGTTTTGTGGCTGAAATTCATCCTTGAGCTGAACTTCTAAATATTTCACAAATAATAGTTACACTACAGGACGCCTGCTATGGAAGGGTGTTTGCTGACCGGCAGTGCACCAAGCCAGAGTAGGAAGATGGTTTCTACAATGCTTCATGCTTACCGCACAAGGCCACACACAGCAAGGACATGAGATCTGCCCTGAAATGCTGGGGCCTGTAGATCTGCGAAAGAACATGTCTAAATGGCCAGTGATTTAGCGTGTGAAGCATAGTTATGTTTGTCCTGATGAACAGTCTCAATGCACATTTCTGCAGAGGACCCTGGCTGCTTAGGCTAACCATATACCTCTTTTTTTTTTTTATTTTTTTATTTTATGTGTATGAATGTACTGTCTGCATGTAGGTTTGTGCATCCGTGTCATGCAATGCCACAGAGGTCAGAAGAGGGTCTCGGATTCCCCTGGAACTGGAGTTCTCCTGGAATTGGAGTTACAGACGGTTCTTAGCCGCCATGTGGGTGCTGGGAATTGAACCCGGGTCCTCTGCAAGAGCAGTCGGCGCTCTTAACCGCTAGACTATCTCTCCAGCCCACCATATACCTCTTTACTCTGGTGGAAGGCCTTCTCTGTGAAGCCTCCAAACTTCCCCTCTCCTCCAAGATTCTAGTCCAATGACACTGAGATCCCTCAGATTCTCTGATTCATAACGCAAATTAGGACCCAAGCCCAACAAAGGGAAGTGAGATGTCCCAGCTACAACAAACAATAAGGGGGGGAAGATAAAACCCTATTCATCTGTCTCGTCTTGGCATTGTGGTTTGGCACCTCTCCAGCCTTCCCCCCAAAACTCAACTCATCCCCTATCCTTCATTTCTATTCAAGAACTAGTTCCTCCAGAGAACCTTCAGCCTGGGATGGGCTCGTTTGCCTGCTCCTGTTAGGTGCTAGATTCATATTCCCTCCTTTGAAGAATTTTTGAAGGAATGCGTTCAAACCTGAAATTATTGTATTATGGCCTATTTTTTCTTACTAAATCATAAGTTCCTTGAGAGCAGGAATCATTATCTTTGTCATTGTTGTTCACATCTATATCCTATTATTTGGCATGGCAAGCCTATCTGAATTTTTGTTGAATAAATCATTTATTAAAATAGAAAAATGGGTCCATGGTACAAATATCCCATCCCTTGAATAGCACAGATTCAGAAAACGCAGCAAAGTGCTCCTCTGTATTCAAAACCATCTCTATTTTTGCATTCCGATAATTTACTTTATAAATAATCTGCAGCCAGTACCCAAAATCTGATATTTAGGACTCAGACTAGGGCAAAGCTGGGGAGTAATTCTCTTTTATAGGTTCATGAGGAAGCATCGTGTTTGTAAGAGGAGAGCAGGACTAACTGAGGACACTAACATAAGGCTACAGGATTCTTTCCCAGGCAGATTCAAATAGTCACTGATTGGGTAGACAGCTGCTTTCTTCTGGAGACAGAATTTTTGAGAGTGTTGTTTTTATTTTGTTTATATCTCCAAGAAGTTTCTTAAAAAGCACACAACATTTGCACATTTCAGTCTACTTAGACAAAGGTCTACTCACATCTCAGACTCCGCGTCACTGAATAGATGTAATGAAAACAACAATAAAAACAACAACAACAACAACAACAACAACAACAACAACAACCCAGTGAGACCTAGCATTGCTACCAGGCCTAGGAATCTGTGGCTTGACGGGTCAAAGGCCACAGGGAAGAGAGAACATACCACTACTACTCCGATAAAAGGACACGATATTAAACTGACTTCTAATGCCTTTTTGTTATAACCATAAAATGAACAAATCTCTCGACTCTCACTAGGGAAGCTTATGCTTATAGCAGATGGGGATAAAATACAGAGACCCACAGCTGATCAACACACAGAGAATAAGAGACTACAGAGTGCTCAGCCCTGACTGGGACAACCCTATCAGACTCTTGCCTTCTAAGGCTCGGGGATCACCACAGAAGAGGGAATGAAAGATTGGAGGAGCCAGAGGTTATGGATGACTGCAAGGAAGTAGAGTTTGCCAGACAGCGGGGTAGTTTTTCATATGAACTCACACAGCAATTGTAAAAACATGCATAAGACCTACGTAAGCTCAAGCTGGGCAAAATCTCAGCATAGAGGGGTAGGTGGGAAAGAAGTCCCAAACCTAGCTGAGGGACTATAGGCAACTAACAACTTCTAGGAAAGGGAGAGTCTGCTTTCTTTTTTTTTTAATATCATAATGGATATGCATTTAATATAGTACTTCTCACCAAGGATCAGTTGCTCAATTAATATAAAGATTTTTAATATATGCAGTCTTTCTTCCATTTTAGTATTAGATACATTGAGTACATTTTTATTAAAACTTTTTTCCTTCAGACATAAAAATTTTTAATTTTTGGCAACTTAATACCCAAATACATCAACTTGGGAGATAAAACAGAAATCTAATTTTCAAAAATGGAGAAAAAAGATTCTTCAAAGATTCAAGAGGCTATGATTATAACTGCATGATGCACTTCCTATTTCCATGTGCTTTGACAATTCTGAAAGTACAAAGTGAAACTTATGTAAATTTAAGCCATTTTATTTTGACCCTCTTCTAAGCAGCAAATATAAATTGTATGCTGCATTTTTTTAGTGCACTATTTGTTGTAAAGAAAACATTTTTCCCCTTATTTAACAAAATGTTCCCATTTTATGAGAAACAACTAAGAATGTGGAATCACCCTATTAACTGCTGAGAACTATAGAGACCAAACCTCAGGTTTAGCCTCACCAGCATGATGGGTTTCAGTGTGTCAGGGTGAAATCTGGTTCAGAAGAGCCTTCGAGGTTACATCTGTCCATTTCTCTTTTGTGCATACATCCCCAAGCAAGCACATATGCCTGTAATGCTGAGAACCACACCTAACAAGAGAGCAATTGCATCTCTAGCTTCTACTGCTTCAACAACAGGCAGAACCAAAAGCAGTGAAGTAAGAACCAAGATCAATTGTGTTGAAACTGAAGACGTGATGTTGGGATCTCGAGGGCTGAACGTTTCACAATAATAGTATATATACAATTCTATCTGATTTGAACTATTCGGTTTCTAGAACTCTGGATGCTGAGGCTAAGCGGTTACATGAGACACCGCCTGCCAGAAAGCAACCATTACAGGAATCCCGTTTTCTTTAAGGGTGATGCTGGGTAGGTACAGAGGATGTACCCAAACCAAAGGGCATTTGGGGACACAAATTAGACTCAACAGGCCTTAAAAAAATAGAGGACAGGAAATCAGACAGGTGAGAGTAAGGACAAGTCCAGATAGGGAGGAATTCTAAATATGATCAAAATATATTGTACAAAATCCTCAAAAATTCAATAAAAATATTTTTAAAAAGAAACAAGGACAACTTGATGTGATTTCTTAAAAATGTGTCAATGATCTGTTAGTTCTAAGCTATTCGACACTAAGAATGATTTACGATCAATTCCAAATTAAATAAATCAATGGATCACGTCATTGTTTCTTTCTGAACCTCATCTGCCACACTATTACTAACCTTGATCCTCAACTCATGGTGAGAAACCCAACCTCCTTTAAGAGATCAAAAAGAAGAAAGTACTAAAAAAAAAAAAAAGTCCTCTTTTGAACAAAAAGCTTTTGATTACAGGATGTTCTTGACACATTCCCCATGAAGTATCCATCATAGGCTCCTTCCTTAGAGCTTGAAAGACTGTCATGCCACTATTATGCTGGAGTTTGGACTAAAGCAAAAGTGAGGTCGGAGTATGGTGGTGTGTTCTCTTTTCTCTTGGGATGGGTGGAATTGGGTTGTAAACCAAGAGGCCTAATTATAACCATAGTTAAATCTGTCCCTGACCCTCAGCTTTCTTTAACAGTAAATAAGAGTGTCATTCAAATGGTCCTTTATCACTGTTCATACTCTGTGGCTCTAACTTTAACACCACATAATGGCATTAAAGATAATCTCAGAGCTGATTTCTAGAATAGCAAGGAACGGACCAGCATGTTTGGAAGTCATTCTATTTTTATCAGTGTCATAGTGATCCAAACCATGCTTCACCTGGACCTCTAAAACACCCAAGGGAAACATGGACACTTACAATGGGTTGAGCTGTCTGCCCCTAAAACTCATATTGAAGCCCTAACTCTTAGTATCTTAGATAAGATATTGAAGATAATGACTTCAAAGCATGTGATTAAGTTAATATGAACCTGTTTGGGTGGGCTCTAGTTCAATCTGACCAGGGCCACTATAACAGAAATACTGGACAGAGATACCAGGAGTTCCCACAGAGGAAAGATCATAGGAAGACATAGTATTAAAGAAGCCATCTGCAAGCCAGGGAGAGACCTCAGAAGCTAGCCTTACCAATGCCTTGGTTTAAGCATTCTGGTCTCTACTGGTGCAGTAGTGGCACTTTTATCTTGGAGGGGTAATCAAGAGCTATCAAATTGGATTTAAAGCCCACTCAATGGGAGGGAACTCATGTGCGGTATTGTAAACACAGTCAAATACACAGATCTGGAGAGATCATAGATCCAAAAGAAAACCCTGCCTATCCATCATATCCCTAGACAAACATAATTTCTTACTGTATACTAAATATGGATTCTTATATTCACAGACAAGTCTACCAGTCACCACTCATCAAAGAAGCACAGAACTGGAGAAATGTGCAGGAGGCTCCCACCGCAGCCAAGGAACAATTGGCAGTTGATGACTGTTGGGTGAGACACAGGTGATCTTGAAGGGACAGGCTGAACAGGTTCTGGTGAATGAACTCCAATGGACAACTGGATACACAAACTTGACTCTATGGGCCTTAGCATCTATGAAAGAATGCATGAAATCTGGGCTATGGGAGGGGAGGGGTATAGATGGGGGGAAGGGTGTAAACATGATTAAGGTATCTTGTATAAATGCACAAAAATTCAATAAAAACGTATATTGGGACAAAAATTGGTCTGGCCTACAAATATGTGAAAATGAGTTCCTACCACTTAAACCGCCATATTCATGTTTTGTTACGACAGCCTGAATACTGAAGAAGACCTGCCTGTTTGGATGTGAGCATGGCACACCCATTTCACCCACGTCTCTTTTCTCTAATGGGCTTTCATGCCGTTCCCAAGGTGACCATGACTTAGTGCCAGAGTGGTAGCACTGTGCTCACGGGGTAAACAGAAGCTCTTAACCACCCAAGACTTTTTCCTTTTAAGCACATGCAGATCGCATACCACAACACATTGAAACACTTGTCATTTTAGCTGGGAGTGGTGGCACGTGCCTTTAATCCCAGGACTCAGGAGACAGAGGCAGGCCTACTGTGAGATGGAGGCCAGACTGGTCTGTAGTGAGTGTCAGGCCAGCTGAAACTACAGGGAGACCCTGTCTCAAACAAACAAACAAAAAACAAAACAAAACAAAACACAAAAAACCAAACAAAAGGACATTTTAAATTAGAATGAGGCATTTGACAAATTAAAAGCACATTTAGGGGCTAGATAGATGGCTCAGTGGTTAAGAGTAGTGGGCGCTCTCACAGAGGACCTGGGTTTGATTCCCAGCACTCACACAGCAGCTAACAACCATCTGTGACTTCAGTTCCAGGGGAATTCAACCCCCTCTTCTGACCTCCACGAGGACTGCGCGACACGGGTGCACTAACACATATGCAGGCAAAACACTCTTACACACAAAAAAATAAAATAAATAAAAGCACATTTAAAACATACCTTGTTTATACAACAAACTGTATAACAAACAAACATAATAGCACGATTTCTTCCTGCTTCATTCTAGATGGTCAACAGGGTTCTCTGGAGCGTGTTCTCCATGGCTACTTACTCTCCGAGGGGTTCTTTTCCTTCCCAAAGGAGCCTCTGAAGTCTATGTATCTATAAAGATGCCAGTTTGTAAGAATAGCAGGCATTACCTGGAAATACTGTGCAGCAGAGGCAGCCATATGCCTGTATATCCCAAATCTAATTGGCTATGGCTCTCTCCTTGGAGGAATAACCCACGGCTGATGCTACAAGCTTGCACCCTCTAATGGTCAGGAGATGTTATAAGCCACAGTAAGACCCTATCATATTTAACAGAAAAAAAATGTAATTCATGGATTAACATACCATCCAAACATCTGTGTCTATACCAAAGTAGCCTACGATAACAATTAATACTGTTTAAATACCTATATATCTAATTGCTTGTGCTTCATTAGTAGGATCGAAAGGTTATTCCTGGACAAACTGTCAGCCCATGAAAGAAAACAGCCAGAATTGACCAGCGACCAGGNAACCTCACAGAGATCCCCCTGCCCTCCCTCTCAAGAAGTGCTAGGATCACCGGGCAGATGCGCCACCATGCCTGTGATCCTGTTCTGCTATTTTTCAAATGGATGTACTCGGACTTAATCTACGTTATACAACTACAGATGTGACAAAGCATGAAGTCAATTCCGAGGTCGTTCAATGCACACCTGTGTTCTTTCTCTAAGCCATAGTGGTGTGCTGATTTGGGGTTTTCTAAAATACTTTCTTCAGTGTGTTTCTCATCTGTCAGGTTATTTTGATTATCAGGAGGCACAACTTTATGGCAGCCAGTCATTGCTGGGATTCTGGTACCTAGTATTTGCATCACGACACAACATATGTCTACAGGTACATACACACACCCCAAATATACACAAATATATATCAATACAAGAGAAGAAAGCAACTGAAAACATCCATAAACCTTTAATTGGAGAGAGGAAGAAAAGATGGAAAACATTTTTCTTCTTCACAAGAAAACTTTAAATACATTATCTTGAGCCAATGAGTTTAAAAATAAATCCAGGTAATCCTAATAATTCCAAGGTAGGGACCCTGCTGAGATGTCATTCTAAACTACCTAAAGCCTCCTAGTCTTGGATTTCATCCATCCGGTAGTCCGCCTCTCCAAGGCCTCAGTTATTTGAGTGTTCTCCCGAACAGGGCTCTTTAGAGGGCTATAGGGGCATCACATTTTCCCCCAGCTTTTTCTCCTTTTCTTTCTAAGGAGATTCACTGTCCCCTACTGGTTATGAGAAACTTCCTACTCAAGGGCCTGACCCAAGCAGGTAAGATTCTGGGCTTTGCACCTGCTGCTGTGCTATAAACTAAACTTTCTTAATAAGTGGTTCCAGAGAAGGTGCTTCAGCTTCAGAGGGAAGCTAACGGAAATTGGAAGGTAAGGGCGGGGGGGGGGGTGTCCATTGCTTAACCGCAAAGCACAAGTTATGGAGTTTTTGAATTCATAAAGGAGCTTGATTTGAGTTTTCTTTTTCCAATTTTGACAAATTCTGGCCCCTTTATTTGACTTTGAAAGTGTAGGATGAGTATGTGTTTCTAATTTCAGTCATTCTCCCCTTTTGCTCTATAACAAGGGGAGCACTGCGGGTGGCTTTCTAAGTCTCTGAATACCCTGATGTTCCTTCTCATGTTCACTTTTATGTCTGCAGGGGACTTTTATACTTATTCTTCTAGGGCTTCTTGGACTTTTTTTTTTTTTTTAACTCATTTTTTTTTTTTTTTTTAAAAATTTTTTTTTTTGAAAAAAATGTTTTCATACTCTTTTTTTTCTTGCTCTCACAGTTAGACATTTAGGGAAGATTTTTTTTTCAAGCCCTTTGTCATATATATATATATATAATATAATAATATTATAGATGTATAATTGGTGACGAGGTGTGTGGGGTTATCTTTTATGGTGTTTAATGTGTTTGTGTGTGTGTCACATGCTAGATGTTGGGCGTCTTGCTCTATTGCTCTCCACGTTATTTACTGAGACAAAGTCTTGTACTGAACCTGGAGCTCCCCAATCCCACTATGTTGGAGGCCTAGGGAGTTCCCAGGACCCACTTGTCTCTGCGTTCCCAGTGCTGACATGTACTGCCATGTCTCTCTTTTTTTTTTTTACGTGGGTGATAGGGATCCAAACTCAGGTCCTTATGTTTACCTGGCAACCACTTTATCAATGTAACCATATCGCCAGGCAGGCCCTAGTTGTTCTTTTTATTGGTCGTGGGGTGGTCTGATGTAACATGCTTTTGCCCAGTGAGTTTTTTGAAACCCATAGGCTATCTTGGAGTATTTTAACATAGCAGAGGAGGAAAAGATGGAAAGGAAACTTGATAAAGAATTAAGAACAAGCTTTCTCACATGCTTTCCTGAACCCAGATGGGGATAAGAGGTACTGTGTAGAATATTTTGAGGAAATTCTCTCCTCCAGAGTTCTAGGGAAGTTCTTCCTTCCTGATGAAAGAATTCCATAACACTAGAATTTTTGCATATATTTGTGCTTTTATCTAGATGAATAACATTTAAATTTCTTTGTGTAGTCATAACTGCAGGCATACAATATTTCCAGAAACTTCCATATTTGCTTTCAGTTCCTTCTCATTTATACTCTCACCTTCAATATAAATAGATATTTGGAAAGTCAGGGAGAATTGCAAGTTCCTGGGAGGAGGTACTTGATTCAGCATCATTTAGCTGCTGTTCAGGTACATTTTTTTTTTTTTTTTTTTCCTCTGTGCTGTCAAAGTTCAGGTACATTTTAAGGCCCATCCAGTTCTCAACTGCCAGTAGTACCAAAAGGACGTATATCCCAGAAAGGAAGTGGTTTGGAACAGGGAGATGCATGGCCCCATGGGTGGAACTTCCTTACCAAGCAATAAAAGCTGTTTTGCACCTAGGCAAAAGGCACAGGAATCCAGAAGAGTGTCCATAGAAAGGAGTGTGGCTTCGTCTTCTGTTGCGTATGCTCTGACGAACCATAGAATGAAATGATAATGAGCATGCTGTCAGCCAAACCTCTGCGATACCACTCTTGGTACCTACTATTCTGCTTTCACTCCCCTTTCGCGTGACAAGAGAATGCTTAGTCTCCATCCTAACCTCATCCAAACCTGAAGGTCCACAAGTCATCTGACCAGTGTAATGGAGGCAATAGCACATAGTTTGGGAGCATAACTTACCAGATAAACATAAAGACTAGGGCTTTAAAGTATCTGTCTTCGCTATACTCCAGCTACAAACCAAAAGTGCTTCTGTCTCAACGTAACGGGGTTTCGGTCAGCTTGACTTTGTGAAAGCGAGAGTATTCATCCAGGACCTGTGTGTGTGGTGTCCATTGGCACACGTAGTCGATGGTGTGTGGGTGTGTGCACTGTGTGTGGTGTGTAAGTGTTTATTTTCGGCGACTAATATCGTAATTCTTTAGTTCTTTGTCGTTATGTCTAGATAGCATTGGACATCATGATGTTTTCAAATATGTTCAAACAAATTCCGAGTCTTTTCCAAAGATAGAGCCTGTACCTCAATGTAGGTGAGGCTTACTGGCTTGTTTCTGTGTAACAGAGAAGTTGAAAGTAACAGTGTACAACTGGGAAAATCAATGATAATAGGACCCCAGCTTGCTCCTTGCTGCTATTGGACGGTGGCTGACTCTGGGGGAAGACATGTGAGGAGGAGGATGCTGTCTCCTATAGAAGCTCTCGTGATGTGATAGAGAACTTAGACCTCAGCCAGCAGCCCCAGGGCTCTTCTCTCTCCCTAATTCAGGTCTGGTAATCAAGATTTGCTCCAGGATGATGCTTTTTAGTTCTCCTTCAGGGACTCTCTTAATGCCTTTGTGGTTGGGGTGTACCTCTGTGTAATGAGCCCATTTTTGCTTGGCTTGCAGCTTGCCCTCCTCTTTGAGACCAGTGCTCTGAGACTTCACTCAGGGCTCTGCACTGAATATGGCCAGGAGAAAATGGAGACAGGCTGACACACAAACAGCGCAAAAAAAAATAATGCCTCTTTTCTTTTTTTGGGTCCCATTTTGTATTTGGTTTATTTTTTTAACTGGATGCTTTGTGTATTTCATACATCATTTTCCAATCAGTTCAGGCATATCTCCCTTCCTTCCCCCCATCCCCCCCACCCCATCCCAGATCATGCATTCGCATAACTGTCCTGCATCTTTCTCTGTTTTTTTTCATTTTTAACAATAAGTGAATTTGAGTACAAGCATCCTTCAATGCAAAACCAACTTGCAAGCAGTTGTGTCCAACACCCACACAGCCCTTGGTTCCCACCATCCAGCGGGGGGGGGCTTGTATGTTCAATCAAATTGATCAAATGCGTTGTCCAGGTTACATTGCTGTAGTTCACCACCATTCACCCCTATCGCAGCCCCTTATATTCTACCACGGCCCCCTCTTCCGCAGATTGTTTTCTGGCTTAGAAAAGGGCACAGGTGGATGAGAAGCAAAACAGTCCACTGTCCGCTGGAACGGCGGTACAGCAGCTCCAGAGAAAGTGGACTGTTTTGCTTCTCTCATCCACCTGTGCCTTTTCTAGCCTAGAAACAATCTGCGGAAGAGGGGGGCTGGTGAATGATATAAGGCTGCGATTGGGGAGGGTGATGATGTGAACTACAGCAATGTAACCTGGACACGCATTTGACACATTTGATTGAACATACAAGCCCCCCCCCCCGCTGGATGGTGGGACCACAGGCTGTGTGGGTTTGGACACAACTGCTTGCAAGTTGGTTTTGCCTGAAGGATGCTTGTCTAACATATATCACTTATTGTTAAAAAATGAAAAAAAACGAGAGAAATAGATGCAGAACAGTTAGGCAGAATGCATTGATCTGGGAAGTGGCGTGGGGTGGGGATGGGGGAAGTGGACAGGGAAACTATGTTCCTGAAAATCTAGATTGGAAAATGAGTATGAAATACACAAAGCATCCAATTAAAATAAAATAAAATGGGAAAAAAAAAGAATAGCAGGCATTAGCCCAGATGTTTGTGTGTCAGCCTGTCTCCATTTTCTCCTGGCCATATTCAGTGCAGAGCCCTGAGTGAAGTCTCAGAGCACTGGTCTCAAAGAGGAGGGCAAGCTGCAAGCCAAGCAAAAATGGGCTCATTACACAGAGGTACACCCCAACCACAAAGGCATTAAGAGAGTCCCTGAAGGAGAACTAAAAAGCATCATCCTGGAGCAAATCTTGATTACCAGACCTGAATTAGGGAGAGAGAAGAGATATCCTAAGTCTTATATGCTCCCCATATCAAAGCTGGCGGATGTGGCTGGTCAACACCTTGCACTCCCAGCACTCCAGGATGTCGGCAGGTGGATCTTTGGATTAGTGGAGGAATTTGGTAACTACGAACCGGTAGAGTTCAGGAAGAGAGTCTAGGAGACAATATAAAATAACAAGCTACAGACTACATTTGAAAATTCGTTTGCATAAGTTTTTGCACCTATGTGCTTTGTGTCTGCAAGCACATATCAAATGACTTGTAGAATGGAACTAAATTCTACAACATAACACATTCAGGCAAGAGACTGAATGTCTGCAGTTCTTTACTCGCGAGGTAGGGTTTTTGAGTTGTCTATGTTATTAATAAGATTCCTAAATCAGTTACCGTAACCTATGAAAGTCTACTTTTACCAATCCTATTTCTTCGCGGTTTGAAATAAAACGTGTACAGAAGGAAGAATCCACAAATTCCAGTTCCTATCACAGAGTCATTATCTTAGACCGGCAGAGCTGTCAGGACTGCAGCTCTCAGGTACTACTCCTCAGCCAGCCTCAGGCTAGCTGCCTACCATTAAGCAACAGAAAACTCACACTTAGTGACTTGATAAACACAAACATGTCTTACCTTTCAATTTCTGTACATTAGGAATTAGAGGAGGTATCAGACCAGACGGAGCGAGGTGTTTCTTATTCGTGCTTTTCATGGGGCTTTACAGTTGAGTTGTTTGTCTAAAACTTACACTGGAGCACGAAATGTCTCTTAAGCGCTTGCTACGGGGCTGGAGGATGCTCAGTGGTTAAGAGCTCAACAATGCTCTATGCAGAGGACAAGTTGATTCCCATCACCCACATGGCGGCTGAGACAACGTCTTTAACTCCCGTTCCGGGGAATCCGAGCCCTCTTCTGACCTCTGCGGCATCATTGCACCCCACGGTGGCCCCAAACTACCATTGCAGAGAGTACACTCATACACATTAAAAAAAAAAAAAAGTTGCTGAACAAGGGCCTTACGGGCCCTGGGGCTGCTGGCTGAGGTCTAAGTTCTCTATCACATCACGAGAGCTTCTATAGGAGACAGCAACTGTGAGAGGAAGAAAGGATAGAAAACATTTTTTTTCAAAAAAAAATTTTTTAAGTTATCTTGAGCCAATGAGTTAAAAAAAAAAAGTCCAAGAAGCCCTAGAAGAATAAGTATAAAAGTCCCCTGCAGACATAAAAGTGAACATGAGAAGGAACATCAGGGTATTCAGAGACTTAGAAAGCCACCCGCAGTGCTCCCCTTGTTATAGAGCAAAAGGGGAGAATGACTGAAATTAGAAACACATACTCATCCTACACTTTCAAAGTCAAATAAAGGGGCCAGAATTTTGTTCAAAATGAAAAAGAAAATCAAATCAAAGCTCCTTTACTGAATTCAACCTCCATAACTTTGTGCTTTGCGGTAAGGCAAGGACACCCCCCCCCCCTTTACTTTCAATTTCTGTTAGCTTCCCTCTGAAGCTGAAGCACCTTCTCTGGAACCACTTATTAAGAAAGTTTAGTTTATAGCACAGCAGCAGGTGCAAAGCCCAGAATCTTACCTGCTTGGGTCAGGCCCTTGAGTAGGAAGTTTCTCATAACCAGTAGGGACAGGCTGAATCTCCTTAGAAGAAAGGAGGAAAAAGCTGGGGAAATTTGATGCCCCTATAGCCCTCTAAAGAGCCCTGTTCGGGAGAACACTCAAATAACTGAGGCCTTGGAGAGGCGGACTACCAGATGGATGAAATCCAAGACTAGGAGGCTTTAGGTAGTTTAGAATGACATCTCAGCAGGGTCCCTACCTTGGAATTATTAGGATTACCTGGATTTATTTTTAAACTCATTGGCTCAAGATAATGTATTTAAAGTTTTCTTGTGAAGAAGAAAAATGTTTTCTATCTTTTCTTCCTCTCACAATTAAAGGTTTATGGAATGTTTTCAAGTGCTTTTCTTATCTTGTATTGATATATATTTGTGTATATTTGGGTTGTCTGTATGTACCTGTATACATATTTGTGTGTGTGATGCAAATACTAGGTACCAGAATCCCAGCAATGACTGGCTGCCATAAAGTTGTGCCTCCTGATAATCAAAATAACCTGACAGATGAGAAACACACTGAAGAAAGTATTTTAGAAAACCCCAAATCAGCACACCACTTATGTCTAGAAAGAACACAGGTTTTAAATTAGAAAGACCTAGGAATGACTTCATGCTTTGTCACACTGTAGTTGTATAACTTAGATAATCCAGTCCCATCCATTTAAAAATATCAGAACAAGGATCAAAGGCATGGTGGCGCACGCCTTTGATCCTAGCACTTGAGAGGCAGAGGCAGGTGGATCTCTGTGAGTTCAAGACCAGCCTGGTCTACAGAGTGAATTCCAGGACAGCTGGGGCTATAGGGAGACTCTGTCTTGAAAAGACAAAAAAATAAATAAATAAAAATAAAAAACAATATATATATATATATAATCAGAACAAGCATCCAAAAGGAAAGTATAACCAGAAATATAATCAGTAAGGCCTGAGAAATTATACTTCAGATATAAAACTAAAGATCTTAGTAAATAGACAAAGAGAGAGAGAGAGAGAGAGAGAGAGAGAGAGAGAGCGAGAGCGAGAGAGACCACTGTTGTTTGGCCTGTCTTCAATTCTTACTGGTAAGTGCATCTAGTCTGTGGCTGCCACTGCTCTTGCCATTCTTTGAAGACATGAGACACAGCTTTTGAACCCTCCAATATGGACTGAAGACTCATGTCTCTCCAAGAATCCTCCAAACCTTTAGCCAGCCGGGCATGGTAGCGCACGCCTTTAATCCTAGCACTTGGGAGTCAGAGGCAGGTGGATCTTTGTGAGTTCCAGGTCAGCTGGGGCTACAGAGAGACCAAAAAAAAAAATTCTCCAAACCTTTAATACCAGATGGGGACTGCTGAGATATCCAGCCTGTGGACTGAGCGGCTGCTGGGATTTCAGCCTCTTCAGAGCATGGACTGCAATTGTTGGACTACCGAGGCTGTGTCACAGAAGCCAATGCAGGGGGATCAGGACAGGACCCTTGCTTGCTGGACCTCATTTGGGTGACCCTGGGAGGGAGGGACCCCAGTGTGAAGCACAGGGGCAGGATTGATGGCTGTTTGGGGTTGCCAAGGAGGAGCCTTCAAACACTTCCTTAAGGAAAACATGACATCTTTTAGCAAAAAAAAAAAAAAAAGAAAGAAAATCCTCCAACTCAGGTGATATGTGCATGTATGTTTGTATATATTTATGTATGTGTATATATAAAAAAAGAAAAATAAATCTTTAAAGTTGTACTAAAAAAAATTAAATTAAAAAGCATGCCAAACAACAACAATATCAGAACATCAACAGATTGTTGTGGAGATAAAACAGGCATCACCATGAAACGCCCAAAAGAGGAAGCCATGAGAGAGAACAACAACTGATCTCCACGAGAGACCAGGCCAGCTGGAAAACAGAACACATGTGCAAATGACAAGGCAGGTGCCACAACAGGCTCCAGCACCGCCCCTTGTGCGTGACCCCACTTCCTAGTAGCCGCACGCTTAAACAGTCACCTCCCATGGTGTAGCAGGCCTGGTCAATGCGACCAGCTAGGAGCAAAGATGCTTACTTCCAAGATTCTGTCACAAAAAGGCGGTACAGCCTTCATCTCAGTCATGCTTTGGAAAAAAATCAGCTAGTCAGCTACCAGGCGGTGGCATGGTGGCACATGCCTTTAATCTGACACTTGGGAGACCAGGATTCTGAGTTTGAGATCCTGATCTACATAACTGAGTTCCAGGCCAACCAGGGCTACATAGTAAGACCTTGTTGCAAATAAAAAGAAAAACA
Source organism: Rhizomys pruinosus (assembly GCA_009823505.1). Lineage (NCBI taxonomy): Eukaryota > Metazoa > Chordata > Mammalia > Rodentia > Spalacidae > Rhizomys > Rhizomys pruinosus. The sequence goes on from VZQC01008923.1 coordinate 917,794, forward strand.
AAATCAAAGACAAACAAATAAAACAAAAACAAAATATGGGGCTGGAGAGATGGCCTAGCGGTTAAGAGTGCCGACTGCTCTTGCAGAGGACCCGGGTTCCATCCCCAGCACCCACATGGCAGCTAACAACCGTCTTTAACTCTAGTTCCAGGGGAAATCCGACACCCTCTTCTGGCCTCCACGGCACTGCAGACAGTACACCGACTGCCATGCCACTGAACCACCCTAACAAAATGACCAAAAAGGGAGAACAGAGGTCATCCAGAGCCTCTTGGGTGAGCTTAGGCCAAGCTCTTCCAGCCTCAGCCAAGCCATCAGAAGACTATAGTCTAGGAGTCAACTCTGAGTGCACCTTCATGAGCATCCAAAGCCAGAGCTATGAACCACCAGTCACACCACTCCCCGACCCCTGCCCTTCAGAAGCCCTGGGAGTCATATGTGTATATTGTTTTTCTGTTTGTTTTTGAGACAGGGTCTCCCTGTAGCCCCAGCTTGGCCTTGAACTCACAGGGACCCACCCACCTCTGTTTTAACGTGGTAGAATGATGTATTCAGTAGCGACAGTCACCAGCCTATGCTAAAAATTGTAAGGCTTAGAAGAGGAAGAGAGCCAGGAAGGCTAGGGAATCTTTGTCAAAGAAGGTGACAGCTATTGAAGGAAAGATGAGTTTGTGAGAGGTGAAGCATGGCAGATACAAACAATAAACCACCCACGAGGCAGGACAGTCAAGCAGGAGACACTAAGCATGGTAGTAGGCCACTTTGAAGGCTTGAATGGGAGATTACTCCCCACAGGCTCATGAGTTTAAATACCCGGTCCCAAGTTGGTGTGCTGTTCTGAGAGGCTGTGAAACACTATTAGCTGGCAAAGACCACCAACACCAGGCCTCAGAGGGGTATGGCCTGGCCCTAATCCCATTCTATTCTCTCTGCTCCTTGATCAGCCAACACATAAGGAGCTGGTACCTCAGACTGACCCGCTTTCTGTTGGCGCCTGTTCCCTGCTGTGATGGACTCAGGCAAATGGAGAGCACTGACAGGCTCCTAAGGGCTGAGTAGTCATCACATCTGAAATTGCCCCTGTGGGCACACGGGTGCTGCACCAAACCAGACGCAGATGAGAGCCTTCTGCTAGCACAAGAGGAGGAGCTAATGTCGACAGATTAAAGCAGTCAGAGGAAAAACAGCAAAACCCAGCACAGCCCCGGCCCCTGGCACCCAGCACAGCCCCGGCCCCTGGCACCTGGCACAGCCCCAGCCCCTGGCACCTGGCACGGCCTCCCCAGCTGCCAACAGAACCCAAGGTTTCGGAGCCGCATTTGGTCATTTAGTCTGCATACATATTTAGTTACATGCCTGAGGACACTGCTACCACGGGACACATTCTTCAGTCAGAGCACCACTATCGTGTCTATAACATGCTGTTCTGATACTCTGTGCACCGCACTACAAAATTAATGCCATAAATATAGTGGGCTTTATAGACACAAAATTATAGTAAATATGTAAACTTCATTTCGTCTTAAATCACCTCAACGACAAGAACCGAATCCAAATCACAGTTATCTTTAACAAAACAAAACCAAATAATGGTGCTAATAAAAGAGGACATGGCGTGGAATATCACAACACTGTCCTTTACAACAGTGACGGGGTGGAGAAGGAAAGTACTGAGGAACAATATTAGCAGTATCAATCTCATCCAGTCCGCCTACATAACAGGGACAGCCACTAAGGAAAAAAGCCACAGTCAAAAGCTATTTAGGCCCCAGAAGCTTTGGGCTTCTTCAGCAAATACTTACTGTCCAGATACTTAGAGGTTTGGAGACTTGCTCATATGAAATTCAATTAAAGCCATTCCAGTGAAACTTGGCCAGGAAGACTGTGGCACACTCTCTCTGACTAACTACTAGAAGTCACACTATGATACCAGGGTAGAAAGAGTCCAGGTGGCCTTTCCTTCCCACATATGAAGGTTAGTGTCTGTGGAGTCTAACATGTGGGCAGGGAACCTGAAGCTGGAAAGATTAAAGCTGCTCACTCAGGTCACACAGCTCCAGATTCAATCAGAGCTACCAATCGGGCTTAATCAGAGAATGGCATGACTCAGTCCTGGGCAGGCAGAGAGTCGACAGTCACGTCTGTAGCTTGGTGAAGGAATCTTTGTTCTTGGAAACTGTTCAAGGTCCTACAAAATATACAAGAGGAAGAAAGCTCCTTCCTGTCTTTGACATGTCCCAGAGGAAGGCTGATCAACCTTCCAGTGAGGAAGGGGAAGGCACCAAGAATGACCTCTAGAGTCAGTGAGGTGGCTCATTCCTGGTAAACCCAGTACTTGGGAACTAGAAGGGGAAGAACTAGTTCAGGGTTCAGTGTCATCTTCAGCCACAAATTCAAGGACCCCTTAGGTTACAACACGAGATCCTATCTCAAGAAACAAAATGCACATGCATGCATGAATATACAGAGAGAGAGAGAGAGAGAGAGAGAGAGAGAGAGTTGTTTCTTTCTTCTTTCTTTCTCTCTCTCTCCTTCCTTCCTTCCTTCCTTCCTTCCTTCCTTCCTTCCTTCCTTCTCCACTTGCTAAAATTAGTCAGGGCTCGTGCTACCTCTGCTGAGAATATTCTGTGAAGACCACAGAGATGCTTAGCATCTTTCTAGATCCTAAAGCAGTGGGGAGTAGAAACATTTGCTCATGAAAATTAGATGTGACAAACTCACAGAAATATAAACATCACTATTTGGGAAACAGTTAAGTCTGCCAAAGCAAGTGTATATAGTATGTCCACAGAGACAGGAAAGCTGGGTCACAGACTCCCATCTTAGTAGCTGAAACAGAAAGTCTGTATCCACCTCCTCAACCATGGAGCCTAGAGGTCACTTTGCTTCACAATAAGCATTGGTTTCAACTGTGAAACAGAAATGTCCATGTCTTCATTTATCTATAAGAGAGAAGTGTCTTCAGTCCCAATTGCAGACTTAGTGCACCATGGTCACCCCCTGTGCACAGTAAACAGGAGATCCTGGGACCCGCAAGCTAAGGTGTGTTGGTGTCCATACTGCTGACACGGGCCACAGCTCCTGTCCTTCCCACTGTGCCTCCCATTCCTCTCCAGCCACATGTGTTTCACCTGCTAATTAGGAAATGTGCTGCTGCTATCCTGGTTTATCTCTGCTCAACCTGTCCTTTCTAGTTCTACCACCTTGGCCAGAAAGCTCCCCTGAAAGAGCTGAATGCTGCACCCGCACTAACCCCAGGTGACAGGGCCAGCCCCTACCAGCCCAACGGATACAGCCAGGCCGGCTCACGCTCACTTATGTTGACCCTGCCTCTGTGATGACAGAGCATAGACACACAGTGCCCATCACCATTTATTCTTGTTTTGCCTTCAACCTTCTCAGACACCTGGAGGGAATGAGCTGGATTTTACTGTTCTGAGTATTGGTTACAGCCCCTGTAACTTAGTCTCCCTGCTATCGCTCTGCTGTGGTGTGAGTGCTGACTCCACTATGGTTATTCAGATGCTCATGCGTCTTCCCCAGAGCCCCTCACCAGGCTCCTAGTGTCCCATCAGCTGCAGGCAATTCAATCCCCTTCCACAGGCTGCTGAGTCCATTGGAAAGTACATTCCTAATCCACAGATAAACTGATTCTTTTTCGTTTTTTTTTGGGGGGGGGTGTTTTTGAGACAGGGTCTCCCGATAGCCCCAGCTGGTCTGAAACTCACTTTGTAGACCAGGCTGGCCTTGAACTCACAAAGACCAATCTGCCTCAGCCTCCCAAGTGCTGGGATTAAAGGTGTGTACCCCCGAGTCCGGCTGATACGTCCATTCTTAATGCCAGAATTTAAAATGCATTCTCTGTATCCCATATCTATCTATAGACACAGTTCTCCTCATACATCCTCTGGCCAACAGAGTCACTGAAACTCCAGAGAGAGAGAGAGAGAGAGAGAGAGAGAGAACGAACAGGTAGAGGCTCCCAGATTTATGGGGCTGGAAACCCCAGAGGGAGATGAAATATCTCAGCACACTCTGCCAGCATGACCCTTTCTACCCATGAACTTGGGCTGATTCCAAACTGTTCCTTCACACACAGTCATGTTTTCTCCAAGAAAAAGAAACTCGTAAAAAGGAATAGTACTCCTCTGCTGTGCAGGCAACAGTCCCAGTCCAAGCCTCTTTGAGCCAGGAGTTGGCAGCCTCCTCTTCCTTTTTCTTCCTCCAAAAGCAAGCCAACAAGATTAAAGCTCGGCCCCTTTCATGGCTGCTTGGAACTTTTACAACTGGTGATTAACAGCCTCTTAAACAAGAGTGATCCTCTACTCACTATAGATTTGGCAGAGTAAATTTGATTCAGATTTAAAAGAAACATGTCTTCATTGTCCCATGTCCTTGGGAAACGGAAGTTTAGTCGAAACCTAAGTGATAAAGGAAACCTAATGAATAGTTAAAGAAGGACTACAGGGTGACTAGCACTTATTCTTCAAATGACATAAGTTACTGAGAAAGGGTTTTTTCCCCCCCTGGGTAATTAAAGTCCAGAGAAAAAGTAACTTTAAATACATTCATTAGTTACAGTCACAAGAAGAACAAAGAGTCATCCTAACTCAGTCACCTGCTCGGGCATCAAGAAAGGCTCTCATCTCTCAGAAACTCAGTGTAAGCTTTGTGGTGGAGATATTTTGCACCTACGAATTCCGATCACCAACGGAGAAGGTCTCCTTGCCAATTATCAGCCCTGCTAATCCCACTGTAAATCCCTGCCCACAGACAGTCACAGAGCTGGCCTCAGCTCCTTAGCCTGCACTCTTCGGCTTCTTCACCCAGTAATGTTTCCACATTCTGAGAGCCTGAAGTCCACACAAAATGCATCAAAGGGGGGCTCCTCTTCCTTGTCTCTCCACTAGAGCTATGGAAGCACAGCACAGCATGACGGTCCACATTTACTACACTCTCTAGAACAATGCTTTCAGCCAAATGTCATAACATCCTGGAAAGATGCCCAATCTTTCGGCCTCTCTCGCTTCCACGCTCGTCATGGTTGCCATCTAATTCCACGATTTATGAATGTCATAAAACTCACACAGCATCTCTTACAAACTCAGGGAAGCCTTTCTCTTATGCACACATACAACAAAAATGGCCAAAGCAATAGTAATAACAGAAAATTATTTATGGGGCACTTGTCAGGCTTAAGGTTACTTCACATACATTATTTTAACAAGTCTTTATAAAAAGTGTATGATAGAGATAAGTTGTTTTTGTATTCGGTTTGTTTATCCCTCTAATTGTCTGAGCTAGTCCCTATTCCCCTCCCTCACCTACAAATCACCCCCTGTACTCAACATAATAGGTATACATGCACTAATCCTCACCATGAACTTTGCCCACTGCCATGCCTAGCCCCAATTCACAGGTCTGTAAGTGGGGATTTGGGATGATGAGCAATTTTTATCTTTCATTGGAAACATACCAAAAATACCCTAAATAAGAAGGCCATAAAGTTTCACTTGGAACTAGAAAGCAAACTGCTCTGTGACTGACCAAGCTATATTCAGAATACAAAACACACAAGAACGCCTTAGAACAAAGCCAGACAGCTCTATTCCTTCCTGTCTGAAGTTGGTGATCTTGAGATTTGTCACCTTTTTCCTTTTCTGTCTATTCCAAGACACAAAGGTACGAGGACACAAGCCAGCAATTCTGTGAATGGGCCCCTTGATTCCTGCAAACACATCATTACTTTTCTGGTACACACTTAGAGCACAAGCTGCCATGACACCCAGGCAACATTCTTACAGGATCAGCAATCCCCAACTCAACGTAGCAGTAGATCAGTTTCCCAGGCTCTTCACAAACCAAGGGAACCCTCAGCCTGGCTGGCAACTAGCTACAACATTTTAAAGCTATTTGCACAGGATTTTTCCTTGGAGAATTGGAGGCGAAAATGATTTATTGGAAGCTGTCTGAAAAATGTAAACAATTACACCCATCTTGCATGAGGTTAAAAAAAAACTCTCTCTACTCAATAAAGGCAGATAAAGTTAATATCCATAAGAAATTTCAAATACAAGACTGGAGAGACGGCTCAGAGGTTAAGAGAACCACTGGCTGCTCCTACAGACAACCTGGGTTTGATTCCCAGCGCCCACATTGTGGCTAACAATCATCTGTAATTCCAGGTCTACGGGAATCCTATGCCCTCTTCTGATTCCACAGGCATTGCATGACCTGGGTGTACTTACGCACATGCAGGCAATACACTCATATGCATAAAATAAAAAGTAACAAATAAAATATTTTTAAAAAGAAAATTCAAATACAAACTCAATTTAAGCTTCACTTGGAAATACTGTACATGCCAAAAAAATAAAATCTATTCAACCAAAGTACATTTATGACTACAGCTGTAGCATTAACATGGGTGGCAGCTTGTTTACATTCATCAGCCAAGAAGTACGTGTCCATCTGGTCAAATACCCAGCATTACACACATATTTTAAAGTTATTCAAATATTTCATGTGTGAAAACAGAGAGGTTATTTCATGTAGGCAAATTTGGAAGGAGTCAAGAGCTAAATATGCTACAGAGCTCCTGTTTAACCGGTGGAAAGTGACATTTCTTTTTCAGCCTGTCAGTTAAATGCCTATTCAGAGTCTTAATTCATTCAACCATTCTAGAAACCTGTGTGCTGCTGACATTTTGCAAAAGGCCTTTTTCACAAGGCTCTACTGGGGAGGGGAGAAATTTCAAACTCCAGGCACATCTTCAAAAGATTCTGGGCCAGAGAAGGACCCAAATCAAGCTCTATCAATTAGCATAACATTTCTTCATACTTTAGTAGTGCGTGTCAACCCATTGATATGATGATGGATATTGTGATTATTTATTGGATGACCCATTTTCTATTTCCAATCGAGAAAGTTGAGACTGTACAGAAGGCTTCGTATTTGGTGAGATCAAAGGTTGTCTCTGGGACCCTATTTCTAACCTGAAGAAAATCTTACAAACTGAAGCAAGACTTATAATAGTTTCATGTTATTAACATCCAGGAACGATGTGGTACACACACATTACACACACATTACACACACACACACACACACACACACACACACCTCCACTTTTCTAAGTATAAAATGCAAAACAAAAAGTCAGTTTTAAATCTTTCTAGAACAAGAAAGATTCAGGTTTGGATACCGCAGAAGTATAACTGTAGCATGGGCAAGCTTCCACTATAGTAAGTACTCACTTCCTCTCCAGGTTCTTCTGATTGAGTGAAGAGGAAAAAAACAAACAAACAAACAAACAAACAAACAAACAGAAAATGCATCCAGTGGTTCCCTGGGAGCCCGAAAGTGTGAGCAGCCCTGGAAGGCCTCAGGCTTTGCGCATACCACAGGAATGAGGTTTTACTTCTTGAATAGCTAGTCCACTCTTAAGAGAGGACGGTTACAGAGTGCAGTGAGGTTCTTCACGCCTCAAAGAGCACTTGGAAGCATGGATGAAATGTTCGAAATGGCTGAAATCCCACTCGTGAAAAGCCCAGGTCCTTACCACGGCAGAACAGTGACAGATGAGCCTCCCAGTTCTCTCTCCTGTGTGCAACGTCACCCCACTTACCTCCTTGCTATTGTTTCATCACCTCAAAACTCACTTGCCTGAAAGTTTCTCCCCAAAGCTCACAGGTAACTTCAGGCATCTTAAGTACAGGCTTAAAAAAAAAGATTGTCACCACCTTCTTTATTTAAAATTTCAGGATACCTTCACACCCATGATTGGTCAGGAAGGGCCCAGAGGCATCGAAAACAAAGGCTACTGCTATTGGGCTTATGAGCAGAACTAAATGGTAAAATTGTATTGCTGAAGATACTAAACTCACTTTGAATGAAGGGCACAGAGAAATCAACCTTGTCCAGAAAACTCCCTGCTGCCTACCTTATGTAGGGCCAGAAGGTGCTCAATAGGCTACTGTAGCATGTAGGATCCAGTACCCAGTGCTACAGTAACATAGGCTGTGCACACTGGTGCAGTAGTGGAATGACTATTAAGGAGGTAACCACCCACTTTCCACTTGGCTATGAGACCTGCTCCACAGAAGTAGCTCATGCCTGTTAATCAGGTCAAAAGCCTGTCTCTAGGGAGATCATAAGCTGGGGGTGGGGTGGGAGGGGTGGGAGGCTACTCTTGTCCTGTTAGTAGGACACGCTGTCAAACTGCCTTCTAAATATTTATGTTGATACCCAGAGATCTGTGTTGCTCACAGTTTTGGTCAGAGAAGCTTCTTTTGGCTGTGGGTAGCGGTTAATATGGACATCATAGCCAGTCAAAGGGCCAAATATAAGTCACTGTGAGTGTCGAATATGGACTAATCAGCTACATTAACTTGTTCCATCTCAGGCTTAGAGAACATGGGGGAGAGCAGGCAGAAAGAAGAGGAGGAGAGCTGCGAAATGTTGACTTCTGGACATGACCCGACTGTTGTGCACATCAACTCACAGCAGCTGTGCGTTGAAGACAGTCTCCACAATACACAGGAAAGCTGGGCAGAGTGGCACAGGCTTGTAATCCCAACACTGTGGAAGCAGAGACAGGCAGATCTCTGGGGTTCTCTGACCACCCCATCTAGCCTGACCCATGAATTCCAGGCCATGGAGAGGCCTTGTCAAGAAACAAGGGGCTGGAGAGATGGCTCAGTGGTTAAGAGCTCCGACTGCTCTTGCAGAAGACCCATTCGATTCCCAGCACCCACATGGCGGCTGACAACCGTCTTTAACTCCAGTTCCAGGGGAATCCGACGCCCTCTTCCTATGCTCTCCTCACCATTGTGAAGCCAGGCGTGGTGGCGCACACCTGTAATCCTAGCACTTGGGAGGCAGAGGCAGGTGGATCTCTGTGAGTTCAAGGCCAGCCTGGTCTACATAAGTGAGCTCCAGGACAGCCAGAGCTGCAGGGAGACCCTGTCTCAAAAAGAACCCTCCACCACCACCCCCAAAAAAAGAGTTCTCCACACTGCTTTCTGTAGGGGTTGTATGAGTTTGCATTCTCACGTGCAGTGGATGAGTGTTCCCCACAACCTTTCCCCACAACCTCACCAGCATTTGGCATCCTTTGTTTTCTTGATCATAGCCAGTCTTACTAGAGTAAGGTGGAATCTTAAAATGGTTTTAATTCGAATTTCCATAATTATTAGGGACATTGAACACTTTGTAAGATGTTTCTCAGCCACTTTGCACACACGGGTGCACCGACCTGCGTGCAGACAGTACGCTCATACACATAAAAAAATAAATTAAAAAAATTTTTAAAAAAAGAAGTAAATGGCTCCTGAAGAATAACCAAGTTACCCTCGGACTTCCATGAGGAATGACAACCAAGTGTATTATTTAGGGTTCTCTAGAGGAATAGAACCAATAGGGTAAATATATGAATTTATTAATCCGGCTTGTGTTATAACCCCGAGAGGCTGAGAAGTTGGCAGCAGCTTGGTCCTTGAGGCTGGATGCTCCCACGCTGGAGTAGTCCCACAGTGGCTGCTCACAAAAAAGGTCATCAACCCAGTAGTTGCTCAGTCCACGAGGCTGGGGACCTCAACAGTCCCACTCTGGCTGCTAAAAACCTACAGAGTTTCTAGAAAGCACTAGTCCCTCATCAACCATGGGAACCATGGAGATGCTGATGTTAGTGAAGGAATCAGTAGTAGCCATTGGGGGAAATCAACTCTGAGGTGAGAGAGAAGGTCAAGAGAGCGCAAGGCTCCCGGGAGGTCGACATTATACTACCAACCACACTGCTCAGTCATAGATCATGTGTGTGATGAGCTAAGTACCTTAGACATGTGTGGACTCCTTTGCATTCCAGAGAAAAGAGCTAGCTGCTCTCAAGTCCTTGCTTGCCTTATCCCACCCAGGTATACATAATGTCTGAAACCTTTGGCCTCAGGCATAGTCCTTCCCAGTGTTGAGTCAGCTGTGTGCTGAGTGCAGGCTGGCAGTGGACTGCGAGCTCCACCCAGCTCCACTTGCCCTACTTTATTCCTGTGACTCTAAATCTACAGTGTACAGTAATACAGAGGGTGGGAAGCTTCAAGTCCAACACACAGCATATAACAGTACTCAAACCACAGGCCTGAGCTAGGAATGTCACAGTGCTTTACTTAGGACCACTGTAACTTTCTGCCCATGAACTATGTTAAGGTATCTTGTACCCTGGTTTGTGGGGTACATGGTGACATGGTGATGGAGAAGAGCACATTCTGCAGTTAGATCAGGCCCTCTAGCTGCTGTGTAACCTATCTGTACCTTTTCCCTTTCCTCAAGAGGGCAATAATAATTATATCTACAAAGTAGAGTAATTGTGAAGACAAATGAACTTCAAGGAATGAACACAGAAAATACTCAAATAGCACTCTTACAAACAAAATGTGGTACATCCATTCAATAGAATGAGGTACTGCTGCCTGGATGAACCATGGATGAACATCCCATTCAATAGAATGAGGTATTGCTACCTGGATGAACCGTGGACGAACATCCCATTCAATAGAATGAGGTACTGCTGCCCAGATGAACCATGGATGAACATCCCATTCAATAGAATGAGGTACTGCTGCCCAGATGAACCATGGATGAACATCCCATTCAATAGAATGAGGTTACTCTGCCCAGATGACCATGGTGAACCTGGAGAACATTCCCATTCAATAGAATTGAGGTACATGCTGCCCAGATGAACCCATGGATGTAACATCCTCATTCAAATTAGAATGAGGTACTGTCTGCCCGGATGAGCCGCATGGAATGAACATCCCATTCAATAGAATGAGGTATTGCTGCCCAGATGAACCATGGATGAACTATCCCATTCAATAGAATGAGGTACTGCTACCCAGATGAGCCATGGATGAACATCCCATTCAACAGAATGAGGTACTGCTGCCCGGATGAACCATGGATGAACATCCCATTCAACAGAATGAGGTATTGCTGCCTGGATGAACCGTGGATGAACATCCCATTCAATAGAATGAGGTACTGCTGCCCAGATGAACCATGGATGAACATCCCATTCAATAGACTGAGATACTGCTACCCAGATGAGCCGTGGATGAACATCCCATTCAACAGAATGAGGTACTGCTGCCCGGATGAACCGTGGATGAACATCCCATTCAACAGAATGAGGTACTGCTGCCCGGATGAACCGTGGATGAACATCCCATTCAATAGAATGAGGTAACCAAATGGACCTCACAGACCTCTACCAAAAACATTCCATCCTAATACCAGAGATATACATTTTCTTATCCGCACCCCACGGAACATTCTCCCAAAACTCGACTCACATACTGGGACACAGGAAGAAAACCTCTACAAAATACAAAAACATTGAAATATTTCATGCATTCTGTAAGACCACAGTGCAATTAAAGCTCAACATCAACACCAGGAGCAAGCCCTCCTGCCTACAAGAAACACATGGCGACTAAACAACACCACTTTGAATCACTGAAGTGGGTCAAGAAAGAGATAAAGAAAGAAATTAGATGAAAAACACTGAACTGAATGACAAACAAAACAAAAAACCAAACAACACAACAAAACCTATGGGATACCTTAAAAGCAGTTCCTAAGAGGGAAGTTACAGCCTGGGTGCCTACATTAGACAAACAGAAGAGCACACGTTGAATAATCTAACACTACAGCTTAAAAGCACTTGAGAGCAAAACAACAGATAAACCCTAACGCAATCAGACAGGAAGAAATAACAAAAAATCAGAGCAGAAATCAATGGAAACTCATGAAACCAAGGAAAAAAACAATACAAAAAAATCACTGAAGCCACAAAAGTTGGTTGGTTCTTTGAAAGAATAAACAAGATAGACAGACCTCTAGCCCAGTTAACAAAACGAAAGAAGAACAACTCCAAATCAATACAATCCGTGATGAAAAGGGAAATTATCACAACAGACAAGGAACGATCCAGAAAAACTGTCACTATGGAATATTTACAAGAAACCTCTACTTTACCACGTTTGAAAACCTAGAAAGCACGGAATGCATATCTTGAAAATCCTGGGAATCACCCAAGCTCGGCCAAGAAGAAGCGACAGGCAGCTTAAACAGACCCATAAACATATGAAGAAATTGAAAAAAAAAAAAAAAAAAAAAAACCTCCAACTAAAAAAAGCCCCGGCCCAGACGGTTTCACAGAAAAAATTCTATAAAACATTTAAAAAGCCCTACAAACCAATATATTTTGAAACTGTTTAGGAAAGAAGTATACACAGAGGGAATTCTCCCAAATTCCTTCTATGAACTACCAAAACCAGGCCAAAGATACCACTAAACAGGAGAATTATAGAACCCATCTCCCTCATGAACAACGCTACCAAAAATTTAAACAGGATACTGTCAAATCGTATACAGACCCACCTCAAGAAGCTCCTTCATCATGACCAAGTTGGATTTCATACCAAGAGATGCAGGGCTGGTTCACCATACGAAATCAATAAACATCATCACACACATAAACGGAATCAAAGACAAAAACCAAACCAAAAAGAAAAAAAAAAAAAAAAAAACCAAGAAAAAAAAAAAAAAGTGGAAAAAAAAAAAAAAAAACAACCAAAAACAAAAAAAACACAAAAAAACCCAACAACACACACAAAACAACACCAAAACAAAAAAAACAACAAAAAAAAACCACCAAACAACCAAAATAAAAACAAAAAAAACAACCACAAAAAACACAAAAAACACAAAAAAAAAAAACCAAAAGCAAAAAAACAAAAAAACAACCAAAAAACCACACCAAAAATCAAAAACAAAAAAAAACAAAAGAAAAAAACAAAAGCCTTTGACAAAATCCAGCATCCCTTCATGCTTAAAGTCCTCGAAGGAATTGGATTGTGAGGGATCCTTCCTCAATGTAATCAAAAGCCCTTATACAGGAAAACCCACAGCCACTATCATCCTAAATGGGGAGGACAAAACCAGAAGCATTCCCCTTAATGGTAGGACTCAGCAAGGCTGCCCCTGTCACCCACTCCTCTTCCAATACAGTGCTTGAAACACTTGCTAGACAATAAGGCAAAAGAAAAGGATATAAAGGAGTACTAATAGGAAAAGAGGAAGTCGAACTATCCTTTTGCTGTGCTGATATGATTATTTACTTAAGGGATGCTAAATAACTCCACCAGAAAACTCCTAGAGAAAACTCCTAGAAACAAAAAAGACTTTCAGTAAAGTGCCAGGATACAAAATCAACCTTAAAAAAAAAACACTCACCTCGGTCCCTCTTTACACCAAACACAAGCAACTGGAGAAAGAAATTTCAAAGAACCTTCCCGCTCACAAAAGCCTCAAAAAACAATAAAATACCTAGGAAACAAACCTAACAAAGACACCAAAGATCTGTCCAAAAATTTTAAATCTTTAAATAAAGAAAATTGAAGAAGACATCAGAAGATGTCAAAAACATCCCATGCTAATGGATTGGGGAAAATTAACATTGTAAAAATGCCATTTTACCGAAACTCTTGTATAGATTCAACACAATCCCCAGGAGTTTCTTCAGGCTTGGAAACAAAAGTTTCTTAAATTTTCATTTGGCAATACAAAAGACCCTGAATAGCAAAACAACCCTGAGTTGAAAAGGCTACACAAGGGGGATCTTCCTATAGCAGACTTCAAACTTTACTATAGGGATATAGTCATAAAAACAGCCTGGTTTGTGCACAAAAACAGACCTGTTGGCCAATGGAACAAAAACCAAAGATCCCAATCTGAGCACATACAATTTCCGCATCTTATATTGGACAAGGGGCCAAGAAGACACAATGGAGAAAAGCCAGCCTCTTCAGCAAGTGGTGTTGGCAAAACTGGATCACCACTTGTTAGAAGAATGAAATTACAACCCCTACCTCTACCCTGTACAAAAGTGCAACTCAAGATGGATTAAGACCTCAACATGAAAACCAAACTCTGAAGGTGTAGAAGAAAACGTTGGCAGCCGACTACAAGACATAGGCGTAGGGGAAAAGACTTCCTAAATTCAGACCGCAGCTGCACAAGAAAGAAGGTCGACACTTCAATTGACAAATGGGACCTCATTAACCTCAACAGCTTCTGTACATCACACGAAAACAATCAAGGAAGTTGAAGAGAAATCCCACAGAGTGGCAGAAAACCTTCACTTGCAGATACATCTGACAAAAGCATTGATTTCCAGAATATTATAAAATACTCAAAAAAACAAAGACAAAAGAAAAACAACTGACCCACTCACTAGATGGAGCAAGAACTGAACAGAGACTTACAAGTGAGGAATTAGAGATGTCTGAGAAAACACCTCAAGAAAATGCTCAACATCACTAATCATTAAGGAAATGCAAATGAAACCACTTTAAAGATATCATCTTACTCCAATAGACTGGCTAGGATCAAGAAAACAAAATGATACCAAGTGCTGGGAGAGGTTGTGGGAAAGGGGCACCACCTCATTCCACTGCTGGTGGGAATGTAAACTCATACAGCCACTATGGAAAGCAGTGTGGAGAACCCTTGGAAGACTTGGAATGAACTTGCCACCCGACCCAGCCATACCACTCCTGGGCATGTACCCTCAAGACTTACGCCACCACAGAGATACATGCACGGCCATGTTTATTTCAGCTCTCTTCACAATAGCAAAGAGCTGGAACCAACCTAAATGCCCCTCAACTGACGAGTGGATAGAGAAAATGTGGTACATCTACACAATGGAGTTCTATGCAGCAGTAAAGAAAGACGACATCACGAGCTTTGCAGGAAAATGGCTGGAGCTAGAGGACATCATGCTGAGTGAAGTAACACAGTCCCAGAAAAACAAACGACGAATGGTATCCCTCATCTGTGGATGTTAGTACCAATTACCTAGTTGTCAGTATTTCTTGTGTAGGGCCCCCTGAGCTTTTGTCCAAAGCAGTTGGGCGTAATGCATATTGGAAACAACAACAACAACAGAAAGGACTGCATCAAAGAACTGAGTGAAACAGTGAATTTCTGCTCAAAACAGTCAACTTCCTCATGGAGAATATTGAGAAAGACTGAGAGAGAGATGAAAAGCATGTTTGGCAGAGTGCATGAGCTCTGGCGGGGTGGGGGAATATGTGGGAACACGGGTCTAGATTTGTTAAAAAAATAAAAATAAATTTATGTGAAAAAAAAATAAAAAATAAATTAAAAAAAAGAAAAAAAATAGAATGAGGCACTGCTACCCAGATGAGCCATGGATGAACATCCCATTCAATAGAATGAGGTACTGCTGCCCGGATGAACCGTGGATGAACATCCCATTCAATAGAATGAGGTACTCCTACCTGGATGAATGTGGGACCATCAAGCCCAAGTGAAAGAACACAGGCATAAAAGGCCTGTACTGGACAGCTTTAGTTGTCAACTTGACACACCTGGGTAGTCGGACTTTCAACTGAGAGGTTTTCTCCACTGGACTAGCCTCTGGCCATGTCCGTAAAGGCATTTTCTTGATTGAGTGATGTGGGAGGGCCCCGCCCATTGTGGGTGGTGCCGCCCCTGGACAGGTGGTCCTGTGTTGTGTAAGAAAGCAGGTTGAACAGGAGCCAGGGAAGGTAAGCGTTCCTCCACGGTCCAGGCTCCTCCTGCCCTGAGTTCCTGCCTTGGCTTCCCTTGATGATGGACTGTGCTGTAAGCCAAACAAACCCTTTCCTCCCCAAGATGGTTTGGTTAGTGTTTTTGTCATAGGAATAGAAAGTAACTAAGACAAGGCCAGACACTGTATGTGTCTACTTAGCAGTGACGTCCTGAATAGGCAGGTTCAGCTTCAGAAAGTAAAGTAAATTATTTCTAAGGGTCGCTATCAAGGATTGTTAGGAAGAGAGGGAAAACGAGTGACTGCTAAATGGGAATGGGGTTCCTTTGGGGAAGGGTAATGAAAATACTCAGGAATTAGTAGTGATCAACAGTATATACTAAAACAATTAAGTTGGTAATTTAAAAATAAACAAATGTCTTAATTTTAGTCTCCAATGAGCTACATGAGAGCTGTGCTCAAATCTCCCCTGATATTCCTTGAAGCGTCTGACACAAAACAGGAGAAGCTAAATGTCAAATAAACTAATTAGCCAATGACAAATACGGAGCTCAAATTTTCTAAAAAAAAAAATAACAACAAAGACTTGAATGACTGAACAGCTTCAAGGAATGATCCTGCAGCATGGGCAAAGTTTCATCCCTGGGGCATGGGGTGCACTGCCAGCCCTGCACTGACTGACTGTGACTGAGGGTCAAAGGCAGGTTCTGCAGACAGGGGAAATGATCAAAGCAGAACTAGGACAAACTGGTTCAGGGAGAGAAAGAGGCGCGGGGGGGGGGG
>VZQC01008923.1:934419-955119 GCA_009823505.1 Rhizomys pruinosus
GGGGGGGGGGGGGGGGGGGGGGCTTCTATGCCTGAAGTTCACAATCAGAGACCAACTGCATGCCCGGCATCCCTTTCCACGGTACACAGTTCATATGCCGTCTCACAGTCAATGCTATGGCTATGAAATGAATGAACTGGAAAGGAAGGGTGCACGGAGACAGCCTGCAGAAATGGGCTCTGATTGCAAAGCAACAGTGTCTTTGCTTCCATTGCAGCCAGCAAAGAACTCTTAAATGTGTCCCAGGACTTGGCTGAACCACCTTGAAACCTGTTCCATCTTCGTGTTCCCGCAGCCATTTTCTCAGCTGAAAAGTGTAAAAGGAAGAAAACAGACGGGGGAATGAGGCAGAGTTCCCAGAGAGAAAGGAAAGCAGTCTCTATGGATGGTAGAGAGGAAAAATGAGACATTCCCACCCTTTCTAGGATCTAAAAGTGATAAATATCGAAGATTTAAAACAATGAGCACAAGGCTTAGCCAATGGTTATCAGTGCAGGTTAGAGAGTTGGGAGACAGCAAAGAAGGGATGAGAAAGTTCAGAGAACAGGCCTGAGTAGAGGCCAGAATTCCTAGGACGAGCTTCCTGCAGGCCCCTGCCTGTAGTTCCAGCCACTTTTCTAACAGCGCCCTCTGCCCTAGGCCTGTGGTGCTGTGCTCTTATATCATATCATGACGACACCAAATATCCAGATTCCTACATGTGCTTTTCCCCTCCTCCAGGGTTGGGGATCAAACACACAAGTTCATCTCTGAATTCTCCTGCCTACTCCTCTTTCTTATCATCACTGTCCAGTCTACTCCTAATCACCTCTCTCCTCTGAGACTACCAACACTGCCTCTGACCTGGTTCATCTTATAGTATTCTGACTCTGATCTCTCTTTTACCCAGCTGTAGCATTATAATAAATGGGCAGAGCCTGGCTTCCACAGGGTAGCCTTTAAGATCAACAGACTACCCCCTTCCAGGCTCTCCCCCCACTTCCAGGCCCCTCCCTCCATATCCATACCTTCTCGCAGGGGTCACTCTCTAATGACACCAACTTCAGGGCACTTCTGTGACCAGCACTTTTCCACACTAAGGTAACATTTAATACAATGTTACTTTAATCATTTGATACCTAAGAGGTTAAAAACAGATGTAACTGTGTCTTAACAAATACCTACAAGGGGCCCAAATGGGAATTACAGAAGATGTTGGACCTGCGCCCACACCCACAGTATCTGTCAATAAACCCACTGAATAAAGGAATGAATCAACACCTCCAACAGTCAAACAGGACCTGAAAATACTCATTTTGAACTATGCTAAATGTTGCACAGATGTTTGTGGGTTATTATTTTTTGTTTTGGTCTTTTTGAGACAGGGTTTCCCTTCAGTCCCAGCTGGCCTGGAGCTCGCTATATAGACCAGGCTGGCCTTGAACTCACAGAGATCCGCCTGCCTCTGCCTCCAGAGTGCTAGGATTAAAGGCATGCGGCACCACACCCCAGCTACCAACTTATTTTATTATTATTTTTTAATCCTCAAATAAACTTTCAAAAATATGTTATTCTCATTTGACTATAAAGAAACTGACATTCAAAATTCTTAGATCACACTGTGGGCCTAGATTTGTTGACTCTGTATTAGGCCCTTCAATCTCAGCCTCCTCTTCCCACCCTCCCTCCTCTATTCTCCCCAGTAAATCAGAAAATGAAGTGGCAAATAGAAAAGAAAATACAAAGCTAGACCTAGAGTTACGCGTCATAAGGTTTCCAACATGCTAAACAAGCCAGTCAGGAGTCTGTGGGGCTGCAGCATCGGTGCAGTGTGAGGCAGTGGCACGCTCCACTTCTGCACGCAGATGGATACGTGTGACCCACGTGAACACATGTGCTCTGGTGATCCTCCCCCTTGGACAGATTCTTCCGTACATCAAGTTTTGGTTTCCTTGGGAGGTTAAACGAAGACGGCAACACTTGTTCCACAGAACTGCTAAGAAGAAAACCTAGGAAAGCCCAAGGACCAGAGTACAAGCCTCTGTGTAACATTCCTGCCTGATCTAGTGCCTGTATATGGACTTGCCATGCTATCTGAAGTCTGGAACAATTTATTGGGCCTTTATCATGTGGAATAAGTACCTCTCTGCTTCAGATGAAAGGTGGGAAATGATTAAAAAAGAGAAATAACAAGCTGGGTTGGGGGGGGACACACTTACAACTACAGGACTCAGAATGGTGAGACAGGAAGACTGCAAATTCATGGGCAGTGGGTACATAACAAGACAGAGAGACAAAGGGTGATGAAATTATTATTCTCATCCTAAAACACAAGCCAATAATAAGGATGATAACAAATCGAATAGTATATCGTAAGCAAACAAGAAAAAGAAGTATATGAATTGATTTTATCACAACCTCCATTAGAGCTTTTCAGTGAAAGAGATTTAAAGGAAGAAAAAAAGAGAAGCACAAAGGAGATACGAATGACTGGATTAGGAACCCCAGTGATCCCCTCTAACGAAAAACGACTGTCTTTGCAACATAAATGGAAAGACCCGCTTAAAGAGAAGCAATTTAAGGCCCCAATTGAACAGACTCAGCAATCTGTGGGAGAAGACATCCTTTGAAATGATGTCATGTGAGGACAAAGAACAAAGCCATTCTTATCTGAATCTCAGACAACTAAAGGAACCTGCCAAGTATATGAGCAAGATGACTTTAAAGAACCACCCTCGGGCCGGGCGTGGTGGCGCACGCCTTTAATCCCAGCACTTGGGAGGCAGAGGCAGGCGGATCTTTGTGAGTTCAAGGCCAGCCTGGTCTACAGAGTGAGTTCCAGGACAGCTGGGGCTACAGGGAGACCCTGTCTCAAAAAGACCAAAAAAAAAAAAAGAACCACCCTCAAGTCAGGTAGCACTCAGTCAGCCATAACTCACTAGATGCCAGAGGAGAAGCAGCTACAGATTTCTGAACAGCTGTCTCCAACCCAAGCCAAAAGGAGCCCAGAGCTGCCCAGAACCTCTACAGACCCAAAGGGAAATCATTCTTTAATCCTTCCAGTGAGTGAATCATGCCCAGCTTCTGTTGTGGCCTTGGTTTCTCCATCAGGCATCACAAGTTGACGCACACATAACCACTAGGGCATCAGGGCAATCACATCAAGGACAGAAAGCCCCTGACTGCAGTGACTCAGGTCTGGGGGCAACCTTGACTCTTTCACTCATTGAGAGGAAGAAATTTCTCTCTCATCTGTGCCTCAACTGGAAGGAAAGTGGGAAGATATGACGTGCGGAATTCAGTTCTTCCATTAATAGATCTGGCAAAATCATACAAGGTAAAAGTGGCCTTGTAATCCCACAAACTCATGCAAAAGGCAGGGGCCGAAAAGACACAAAAGAAACAGTCTTCTACACTTGACACCTAGGGGTGTCTGGACAGTGCCGTGTCCAAGCAGATGTGAAAGCACTGTGCAAACAATTTTTTACAAATCACATTATGCCTGTAACGTGCTGCAAGGATCCCCAGGTCAGCACTATCTTTCTCCCACAGCATTTCACAGCATCAAACATGGAGCCTATTTTGCTTCCGAGGCACAAAACAATGGAGAGAGAGAGACATGGATGTAGCTATGAGTCAATTAACCCTAAATAGAGACATCTTTTGTAGGTTATCAAGGGGACAAGAGGGCTCCCAGGTCTGTCTTATTACAACTGACAATCTACTTGAAGAAGATTTTCTGCAAGGACATTTAGTATAGAAGACAATATACTTGTATGTGCTATTTCCAACATGAAGACCCAAGCATAGGCAGTGGAACAATATGTGAGATAGAATCATCAGCCATAACTTCCTGCCTATGGTGAGGATGATATAATTCATCACTGAATAATTTACAGCAGGGACAGCCCTCCAGAGTCACTTATTCGATGCCTCAACTTTAGGGTCAAGAAAGCCCATTATACCAAGGGGCTTCTGTGTGCTGAACTCATCATCTCCATAAGCAAAGCATGTCAACCACACCGCAAAGACCACGGGCCCAGAGGGATCTCAGCTGGATCCTTGAGCAACGTTGCACAATTCAGAATAAATCTCTCTTCATCTCACTGGGAATAGCAATAAAACAAGCCTGGACAAAAATACTCAGTCCTGAAACATGAATTAAGCACTATGAGACAAACTACAAGCCAGTCTCCTCCTGGGCCAGCCTGTTTAAGGCTGCCATTGCATCCCTGCTCTACCTTCTGACATTCTATGTGCACATTCTCCTCACTTTCCCAAGTAGAATGCGCAGGGTAGTTAGTTACTCCAGTCCTAAGTATATTAGGAACCGGGGGCAGGGGGGAGGGGTGTTGGTATTTGCTGAAAGCAATGAGGGAAGGCTTCAAGAAGACATTTGTCCTTAAATGATGGATGGAGTTCAGGAAAACATTCTACATGAGAGATAGGAGAGGTGGGGAGGACAGGACAATGTGAAAAGTGATTTAGGGGCTAGAAAACACCAGCGAAGAGCTGCTTGTCTGAGAAATGTTTAAGGGAGACTGAAGCAGAGAATGCAGAACAGAGAGTAAAAGGCCTGAAAAATGGCACAGCCCCTGGACTGCACACATGGGGGAGGAGAGTCATCGTGGATTCTTAGGCGACCAGGTGGGACTCCCCTGATCTACACAAGCCCTGTTAGAAAGCAGCTCCTCTGGAGGTTGGGATGACTCCTAGAAGCCAATGAACGCCGCGGGGGCTTTCAAGCTGTTCCCCACATAGCCTAGAGATGCTCAGAGCCAAAACCCTGCCTACCTCTTCAGCTCTACCTTGACCTGCGCAGAACAGTCAGCAGGGTCTCCTAGCAGGGCAGAGTGCTATCTGCTACCTCCAGTTCAGACAGGCCGCAAAACACTGGTCAGAAACTAACCCTGATATACATGGTTGTTTTCTTTTATTTTTAAGTGATTTAATTTTGTTTAATATTGTGAAGGCTGATTTAGGAAACGAATACATTTCAAAAGGAGAAAAGCCATTAGCATGCATAAAAATAAAAGCAGTAGGTTATTGATTCTGGCAATTTAGGAAAGCTGGCACAGGGTGCCTCTTCAGTTCGTGGAAATTTAGAAAAAATATAGTCCACATTGCATATGAAATGAAGGTAGTATGGCTTCAGCTCACAGGCAGTTGCTGACTGTGCAGAGGTAGCCTTCAAGTGGTGCCAACTTGAAACACCACCCAGCAGAAGTAGGAGACAGGACCACATTTGGGAAGAAATCAGGATGAGGGAACCTGTCCACTCACAGCCATCTGTTGGAGGGCAGCAGAGCACCCTAGGCAACCCAGGCACATCTAAATTAAACCCACAGACACAACAGAGGAACTCAATCAATATTCTAGTGAGAAAGATTTTAAATGCCAATTCTATTTATTTCTCTTCCTTTATTCTGTTAACAAAAGCAGACTGGTAAATAAATGACATAAGCTAATGCTTTCCAAAGTGCTAAGTGGTTTAGAGAAAAGGGCTTTAAAGTAGATAACAAAAGGCTGAACACAGTTCCTGTTTTGGGTGGACATACAAATGACCTTGAGCAACTCATTTTCTTTCAGCTTTAGCTTCCTTAAGTGCATCTTAGTTAACAGTACATGGACTCCAATTAGAACAACCTTCTAAGGTCAACCTTATTTTGCAAAATAATTTTCCCAAGTCATAAACAAGAGGTGGGCTCACCAGTGTAGATCTGCCTGATTTTCAGGACCTCAACCCTTCCTTCAGGTCATCATCTCCAAATCCCATTGGCTCTGACCATTTACAGCATTCATTCAAATAGAAACAGTTGGGAAGGCCATGACATATGGATCTAACTAAAGTGTCAGAGACTGCCTCATTAAATGGCATGGTGGGGGACTGGAGAGATAGCCTAGCGGTTAAGAGCACCGACGCTCTTGCAGAGGACCCGGGTTCGATCCCCAGCACCCACATGGCGGCTAAGAACCGTCTGTAACTCCAATTCCAGGAGAACTCCAGTTCCAGGGGAATCCGAGACCCTCTTCTGACCTCCGCGGCATTGCACGACACGGGTGCACAGACCTGCATGCAGACAGTACATTCATACACATACAAAGATAAATAATAAAAAAAAAAATTTAAATAAATAAATAAATAAAAATAAATGGCATGGTGGACTTGTCCCTACCTCAGCAGCTAAGGGAAACAGAAGATCCTAAGTCTTTCTCCACAGCTCTCCTGGGTTATATCTGTATTCTGTCTCTCAGCAGCAGCATGGTGACCTCCAATATAGACACATTCTAGTGATGGGCCTTCCCTCTGGTAAGTCATCACAATGTATTCCTGTCCAATGACCACTGTAATAATGATGTTACAACAAGTTGGGATGGTAGTCTAGGGCAAAGACCAAGTGCAAAACAGTAAAGTACAAACTCGCAAGGCCAGGTCTGGTCTTGGAATTAAAACCCTAAGTGAGCCAGGCGTGGTGGCGCACGCCTTTAATCCTAGCACAGGCAGGGGATCTTTGTGAGTTCAAGGCCAGCCTGGTCTACAGAGTGAGTTCCAGGACAGCTGGGGCTACGGGGAGACCCTATCTCAAAAGACAAAAAAAAAAAAAAGAAAAACTAAATGAAAGGAATAGAATGTAAGGTTATGGCGTGCTCCCCCCGGAATGAAAAGCCACGAGGTCTAAGCTCTTCGGAGCAAAGTTTATTCAGGGTAGCCGGGGCTAGGCTCAGGGGAGAGGTAGAACTAAGCCAAGCCCAGAATGGCGTCTGGCTTGGGAATTTAAGGGAGAAGGTGGGAGCAGGATTCAGTGGGAGTGGGGGTGGGTCGGAATCTGGAATCTGGCCTCCAGAAGGGTGAGGGGCGAGGCGGAAGACTCCTGAGTAATCAGGGGTGGCCTGCTTTAGCATAACCAAAGGCCATGCCTGGTAGAGCAGGTTTTTGGACCTCCGGTCTTAGGTGTCTTTGCATTCCAATGGGCTTCTGGATCTAACAACCTGACAGATATCACATGAAGCTATGGTAAGTTTAAATGTTTCAAGGGCTTTGAAAAGCAAGATAGCACAAAAGAAGAAAGCAGCTGGTGAACAAAAGTGGATTCTTAGAGGGAAATGTGTTATATTTGACTTGTGTGCTCATCCTAAGCCTGGAAGATTCACATTTAGATTCACATAACATTACAATGAAGGAAATCACACTCCTGAGGAACTGGAAGGAACTGAAAAATACAGAGGAGGCTGGAAACCACGTCTTCAGAAAACAAGCTCCAACCTGTCTCTGTCAAAGGAGTAAGATTTTACTTCATAGTCATCCTCACTGCAGAATGATAGAAATGGCGGGGAGACTTGAGCCTAAGATTTTAAAACCTTCTAAAACTCTCCCAATCTTGCTGTCTATTCATACAAACAAGGTACAGAAATAACCCCAGAGACGCTTCCCAATCATCAAACAAGTATTTAGAGGAGAGGCTGAAGAGGTAAGCAGTCGGGCTTCTCTGACAAGATCAAGGTATTACTGTTGGTTGACTGTGTCCTGCAACAAAGTCAAGTCCAAATCCCTCACTCTCATCTGTAATGTAGGTGTGATGTTCTTTGAAAACTGGGTTTTTGTAGAAAGGATCGAGTTAAGATCAGAGCACACTGGGAAATATAAGACCAAGGCTCTGATGGGTTTGTGAGAGCAGTCTAGTGAGGGCTCTCAGCCTTGGTGCTGAATTTTCACATAACGAAAGAGTGAACAAGCATCCTGGATCCCTTTCATAAGGGTCCTAATCCCATTCACAAAACATGGAGTTCTTATGACCTAGTCACCAAACACAGGCTCCACCTCTTTAAGATGCACTGAGGGTTAGGTTTCAACATATGAACATGAGGGTACAGAGGGCGACTCATGTCCAGACCACAGCAAAGTGAACGTTAAGACGGAGGGAAAAGCTAAAGTGTCTCAGCTGTGAGACAAGGGATGCCAGGACTTTCATAATCGCCTAGCAATGTTAGAATAGGAAGAGGGGACCCTGTCTAAAGCCTTCAGATGAACAGAGGGCTTCCCAGGTTCTTGATTTCAACTTCTAGATTCTAAATCTGTACAAGCAAGCATGTTAACACAGAAGTATCTGACCCTGGTGATAGTCCATCACAGGAACTGGCAAAGGTTTTCCAAGTGATGATTTTGTAAAGAAGTACTAACACTAATCGTGAATCAGAGGAGATTTTAGGAACTGGTTTAGTTTTTTATCTTTTATTTTATTTATTTATTTTGGTCTCTCTGCAGCCCCAGCTGTCCTGGAACTCTCTATGTAGACCAGGCTGGGCTTCAACTCACAGAGATCTGCCTGCCTCTGCTGGGATTAAAGGCGTTTGCCATCACGCCCAGCTTTTTTACCTTTTAAATTCATTCACATATTCAGTAAATGTTTCCTTGGGGCTAATATGTATCCAAAAATTCTGGAAAGCCCTAGGGAGGTAAGGACGAAGGAGACATGGTTTCTGCCAGAAAAGAACTCAATGTCTACTACTGATCTAGACCTTGTAATTCCACCAAAAAACATCACACATTGAAATGATAGCCCTGAAGGTGATGGCATTAGAGGTGCAGCCTTGATAAAGTTACAAGTGGAGCCTTTATGAAAGGCTTAAAGGAGCCAGAGAACCCCCTTGTCCCTATGACATGCATGAACAGAGCAAAAAAGGCCAACACTGTGACAGAAAATGGGCCCTCGCCAGACACCAGATCTGCTGGAGGCCTGAGCTTGGATTTCTTCACTTCCAGAAATACAAGGAAGCAGTTATTGGTTGTCTTCGCCAGTCTACTGGGTTTTATTATAGTAGCCAAAGGGACAAACACACCTTCCACCAAAAATGCAGACAAAACAGAGAGATGTGTTTACATCATCATAGGTACAAAAACAAGGACATTTGCAGGCAGAGGTAAGGAGAAAGGAGAATGCCATCTGGGACTCTGGGCACCTGGAAGCCTGTTTGCAAAGGTTATGTCTGTGTGACAGCTTTGAAAAGCAAATGTGTGTCTGTGAACAAGAAAGCAATGCAATTACTAAGCTTATCAGACATGGATATGGGTAGAGTATACAGAAAGAGATGTAAGACAAAAAACGCGAGAGTTACAAGAACTAGTTCAAGAAATTTCAAGGACACTTGGAGAAACGTAACCCCAATCTTTAAGGGTTTGATTTGATAGCTCTCCTTTTACCAGAGCACTGTGCTGTCTCCACTTCAGAGCCGCGAGATTATCATAGTCTTCCTCCCATTGCTTCTATACCCACCTGGCAGTGTCAGTACGGGTAGTGACATTTAAATACTCAATAGACATTGGTCAGGTCATGTGGCTTTCCACACCCCCACTGGATTTTTTAATTCATTCATTTCTCCTCACACTGGCATATGGAGAAGGAAGAAGCAGAAATGGAACTAGCGGCTGCTTCCAACAGTGGAGGTAGGTGAGGATGCCAGGGTGACACTTGACAGCCGGGAGAGCTCTCAAAGCATCACTGTGTGCCCTCTTGCTACAGAGTTTCCCAACCTTCCAGAGTGTTGTCCCGTGTCTCTGGGTTTCATTCCCACAGCCACTAAGGCAGCTGAGCAGTGTCAAGAAGGCTGGAAGGAGGCCCAGGGGTCAGGTAAAGGCCAATATTCTTTTTTGTCTTCTGAATCCTCAGTAGCATTTCCCTTCATAATTCTGCTTGATTTTTCTCTTAAAACGTGTAAAAGGGTTTCTAGGAACATATACTAGGGAAATGTTCAACAACAGTAAATAAAAATCATTCCAGTTACAATATAGGTGAGGCTCTAATGGAAGGACAAAAACATTAAGTCCTGTTTTCCTTCACCTTAACATAAATAGGCACTTCATTCAGGTGATCAAAATAACCACACTTCTGTGTACTGAACTTAGGGGTCTTGGAAAGAGTCCAGAACCAGGTAGGAATTGAAGCTAGTAAGTGCACGTAGCTGAGCTGAAGATGGGCGGGGGGCAAATCTGGTCTGTTCCCCTCCCCAGCCCAGCCCACCATTCTCCTCTTAGTATAGGACTGTGTAGGTCTGCTACCTTTAATAAGTTACTGACATCAGTAGTGATGAAATCAACTCAGAAACCAAGAACAGGGACGCTGACCCTTGTATGCCAAAGGACTTTTCCTTAAATATCATTTTATTAATTGGTCATCTCTAAAGCTCAGAATTTCTCCCAAACAATCAGGTTAAGAAAGCAACTCCGGGGCTGGGGAAAATGGCTTAGAGATTAAGAGAGCATGCTGTTCTTGCAGAGGACCCAAGTTCGGTTCCCAGCAGCAAACGTAGCTCACAACTGCCTATAACCCCAGCACCAGAGGGTCCAATCCCCTCCTATGGTTTCTTTGGGGACATGCACACACACACACACACACACACACACACACACACACCCCAGCACCAGAGGGTCCAATCCCCTCCTATGGTTTCTTTGGGGACATGCACATACATACACACACACACACACACACACACACACACACACACCAGCACCAGAGGGTCCAATCCCCTCCTATGGTTTCTTTGGGGACATGCACACACACACACACACACACCAGCACCAGAGGATCCAATCCCCTCCTATGGTTTCTTTGGGGACATACATACACACGCACACACATTTCTTTTTTTTAATTTAAGAAAGCAACTGCAGAGCCAAGAATGGCAGTGAAAGCTTCTACTTGTAACAATGGAGAGACTGAGGCATGGAAACTGTGATTTCAGTGAGCTGTAAAGATGCAATATACAAGCGTAAGCAAGAATCGCATTCTTTCTGAAAAACTGAAAATATCACCAGCAGTCTCATTAATCTGCTAGAATTAAAAAAGCAAGGGGCTATGCCCCCTGTTTCTCTGATTAAGAGGAGAACCGATGCAAGAAATAAAAGATTGGCCTCTCATTGGAACCTGGACCTCACATGAAGGATCTGTTTTAGGGATCCCCTTTTGCCTGATCTGTTATGTTAAGGGCACAGTGCATCCTGGAAGGCATGCACATACATGCAGACATTTGCACGTTAACTCTCTGAACTGTAGAATAATTTATTCCTTTCCGGGTAGATAGGTCATGGGTGAATCCTAAATTAACTACCTTGTTTTGCCTGTCCACGAAGACTGCTTGCTTTTGAGACATGAGCACGTAAAAGCTAAGGACAGGAAAGCAATGTGTCCTCACATCAGGGAGCTCAGCAGAGAAGAAAGCTCTTATCTCTGGAAAAGTTAATTGGTTTGCCTCATGACTGTGCTTTGACCACCTCTCTCCTCCTGCCCCACACTTGGAAACAGAACATCAAGTATGAAGTCCCTGTGAGAAAAGGCCGCAATTTCCCTTCCTCTCAAGAGGAGGAGGGACAGAAGAGGAGCTGCTGAAGGCTGTTGCTTCTCTCTCCCTTTAGGGCACACGCACACCAGATGGCCTGCAGCCTCTGGTTGGTGGAAGATAATAAACCCGGACAACACCGCAATATCAGGTTATGAAATGACTGACTTTCAAACAGAAATGTGTCGGCAGTCTGCTAATTAATGGGAAGAGTGCAGGGTAAGAGACCGCAGAGACAGAGCAACAGATTTTCAGCACTTCTGTGAAGTAAAAATGTACCAAGTGAGGAATATTCCACATACCTCAGAAACATACCTCCTCCAGAGGAGGAAGTCACAGCAGAACCCAGCTAGCCTGAGGCCGATGCAAAACAGCTCTCCCCAAACTGGAAGGTAGCATTCTGGCTCACCCGCTGGGGAATTGAAAGGATCTGGAAGGATCTGGGGAGTGCGGTGGAGGCAGGGTTCAGAGCGGAGATTAAGGGGGAGAAGGCAGGAACTCTGGCTGATGGGATATGGGGTTTTACCCTGGTTGCTGTTTTCATTTTATTTCTGCAAAGGGGACTCTCAAATGACGGCCAAGTCATGTCAAAGGCCCTAGGTTCTGATCAGTGAACAGAAGCCTAAGTGGCTAGGTGCTTATGGCAGATTAAAGATGTCTGCACTTTTTTTTTTTTTGACACTCACTCCTTAAAGGGTCCTATGGCTCCTGGACCACAGCAGGCTCTATGAGAGTCTGAGTAACATGGAATGGTGGTTTGGCTGATTTTCAGGCTCAGGACTTAAGAAACTGGCAGCTTCTATTTATTTATTGGAGCACTGTCTTGGGGAGCCCACATAGTCCATGTAGGGAGTCTCACTAAGTGGTTGTGCTATAAGAAAGTCCAGGGAAGGGTAGGAAGGAAGGAGACGGGAAGCCTGAAGAAGAGAGGTAGAGATATCTGGCCAGTCCCCAGCTGAGGGTGAGACATCACGGAGCAATTACAGACCATCTCTGTGGATGGATTCCTGGCTCAGCATCACCAGATGAAATATTCTGAAGCCACTAGGTCTTGAGCTGTCTATATGAAGCTTGACTAGTGTCTTATGATTTCCACCTTTGGTCCCCAGAGGATGACACTATTGAAAGACATGGGACAACTCTAAGGATTGGGTCCCGTGGAAGATCAAAGGAAGCTGGGTCTCAGAAGCATGCCCATCCACATAAGCTTCTGCCACCGTGTTGCCCACAGCCACGGGGCTGCACGACCATAGGCTGAGACTTCTAAACTGTGCCCCAACACAACACGACTTCTCCTCCTATAGTTCAGATGTGTCAGCACAGGCACAGAAAGCGAACACACCCTTCTAACCCCAACAACTCCGACCCTGTGATCTCCTGCGCCTCCGCGGCCCCCCACCTGACAGCCCATCCTCATCAGGAAAACCAAATTCGGAAGTCAGATGGGCTGGGTGAATGGTCTCACTCGCCCCTCACTGTCAAGCTCTTCAGAATCTACTTTTTATCTGGACTTAAAACGGGCAAGAGGCAGCCGGAGCAGGTAGGGAAGGCTCCCTGCAAATGGTGCTGACACAATGGGGACAACGCCAGAAGAAGGGTAGATATGAAAACTGAGGCATCGCTTGACTCCTCTGGACCAGCCAGCTCTACCCATGAAGGTTCAGAGGCATGAATCAATAAATTCATGTTTTACTTATGAAAATGTATGTTGAAATTTCTAGAAATTTACAAAGGAGGAATAATGAAAAGGTGGTATCCTGACTTCTTGGTTTGTATTTGTTTGTTTCGACTCCTACTTAGTTAATCATCAGTAGTAAAGAAAGAAATACAAGGGCTGGAGAGATGGCTCAGCAGTTAAGAACACTGGCTGCTCTTGCAGAGGACCCTGGTTCAATTCCCAGCACCCATGTGGTAGCTAACAACAGTCTGTAACTCCAGTTCCACAGGATCCAATGCCCTCTTCTAACTTCTGTTGACACTGCATGACACATACAGGCAATTCACTTATAGACCTAAAATAAAAATAATTTAAAAAAATATTTTTTAAGTGGTGGCACAAGTCTTTAATCACAGCACTCGGGAGGCAGAGGTAGGCAGATTTCTGTGAGTTCAAGGCCAGCCTGGTCTGCGTGTAAACTGATGGAACCAATGAAATTAAGTTTCAAGACAATGCCACTCACTGAAACTATGCCCATGAAATAAAAACTAAGTGACGATATGGGCCTCAGACCCGTTGTTAAAATAAATCCATTGAATTTAGGAATGAAGACATGGAAAGTGTGGCAGGATTGTCCAGCTTAGGCCTGATACGCTACTCACCCACACTATCTGTCTCCATCTCTAGAATAAACTCCCAGCACTGCTGCGCAGATCACTCTAACATATGGCAGACCATACCTAGGTGCCAATAATGGCTGAGACTTTTGTCTGGGCCAAGAATATGAAGGGATGCGGGTGCTGTTCAACAGTACGATGATTGCCTGGCACACACAAGTGTCTGGGTCTGGTTTCCACATGTGAAAGGAGGGAAAACACCGAACCGAACCAAACCAAACCAAAACCAACAACCATGAAAAATGCCAGTTGCTTAGACTCTTACAAGCCTCTCTGTGCTGCAAAGTTGACTTTGCCCTAACTTGAGGCTGTAGCCAGGTTCACAAGAAGGGTGCTGAAGGCCATGAATGGACTGAAGCAACAAGCCTGCCACACATTACCAATAGAGAGAAACACCACTCTGGGCCTGAGTCGGCACTGTCTACAGTCCGGTGAAGTGGGCTACACTAGGGGCTCAAACTGCAGGAAATGGTACCTAAGCCTTTCTTCATGTTACAGTCACACAGAAAAATTCTCACAGGAAAATATATTGTACATCTAAAGTATCTGCCTAAGTACAGCAAGGTCCTGAGGTTTATCAGAAAGACTGCGAAGACTAGTAATCACCCCGAACACATCAGACAAGCAAATACTGGTACTTTGGGCCCAAGGCTGCTTAGACACACAAAAATCTCAATCCCACACAATCACATGAAAGGGGGACATGTTTCTGACAAGGCAGGGGGGCTGGATCCATAACGTCTACAAGCACCCCACCTTCCATCTATGCTGACATTGGCACAGTCTAAAATGTTACAAATATTTTGAATGTATGCAGGATTTAAAATGATGGTATCCAACAATGGATGAGAGAGGTATTTAATTATTATTGTTATAAAATAATTTTTAAAGCTTTCAGGATTGTAAAGCACATTTCTCAATGTTTCAATTTCTCTCCCAAACATGAACTAGTTCCTGGGAGGGGAACAGAATTGGGAGACAGAAGGGACCAAGTCTGTAAGGTTGTACACCTGGGATTACCTTCTGAAGAGAGTGACTAACATTAATAGTAAGTTACTATTAGAGACAATAGACATTGGAACTAAAAGAGAAAATCCCAGTCTCATCCATAACGCCAGAGAAGGGGACCTTGAGAATAAGGAGACAGAGGAGGTAAAGATAGCTCTTCAAGGAGCAAAGTCATGAGTAAAAGACCACCAGACAGGCTGGACATGGTGGCACATGTTTGGAATCCTAGCATCTGGGAGGTAGAGGAAGGAGGATCAGGAATCCAGAGTCATCTTCCCAGCTACGTAGCAAGTTTTGAGCCAGCCTAGGCTACATGAAGTCCTGTCTCAAAAAAACACACAACCAAAAGAACAAAAACAGATAGGAGAGTGGGACGAAGGGAACACAAAGGAACCCAGAACAAAGAAAGTGAAGACGGTAGAGAGATATGGTGATGTCAGGAAGTATGCAGAGGTGAAGTGGCCCAAAAGACTGCTTAATAGGCTGAGGCTGAAGAGATGGCTCAGCGTTCAGGAGCATTTGCTGCTCTTCTGGAGGATCTGAGTTAGGGCCTCAGCACCCATGGGGTTGTTCTCAACTACTGTAACTCCAGCTCAGCGGATCTGATGCTATGGTGTGGATGGTCCTCTGAAAGGACTGACCTTGGACATCAAATGCCCGCCCAGAATTATAAATTTAACTTGTTGTCCATCTGAGGGAAAGGAGAAGTCAGGGCTTCAGCAACTCCTCCCAACCAACCTGCTCACCTTGACTGTATAAGGGGCAGGAGTTAAGGGCATACAAGCAGGGAATGCTAGGGATCAGGTCTCTCCCATAATCGCCATCTTGTGTGGACGTCACAGGTCCTAATCAGGGACCATAGATGAACAAGAGGGAGGGAGAACACCAACCATCCTGTAAGTGAGCCCCCACCCATTCTCTCTGTAAGCAAACCCAAATGAACTCGCTAGAATCCTCTAAACTGTGGTTTGCGGAGAGTCTTTCCTCCTTTTGCCTTTGGAACCACGGGAGTCAGATTTCTCCTGGAAGGAATTTCGGCAACAGATGCCCTCCTCTGGTCCCCTCAGGTACAGTCTCCTTGTGTCTCCTATGGCCTACAATCACACAGACACAAAAGACATGCACATGCACATGAAAGTAAGTCTTTTTTTTTAAAAAGACTATTGAATAGT
Source organism: Rhizomys pruinosus (assembly GCA_009823505.1). Taxonomy (NCBI): domain Eukaryota; kingdom Metazoa; phylum Chordata; class Mammalia; order Rodentia; family Spalacidae; genus Rhizomys; species Rhizomys pruinosus. The sequence continues at coordinate 950,247 of VZQC01008923.1, forward strand.
GGTTCTTTTTTGTTGTTGAGAATGAAAGAAAAAAACTCAGTATGTATGCCAGGCTTGCCTAGAACTATAGATCCTCCTGGCTCAGCTGTATTTTCATTAATTACTTATTTGTTTGTTTATTCATTTATTTACGTATTTGTCTTTTTGAGACAGAGTCTCCCAGCTGGCCTGGAGCTTGCTATGTAGACCAGGCTGGCCTTGAACTCACAGAGATCCACCTGCCTCTGCCTCTCGAGTGCTGAGATTATAGGCCTGTGCCACCACACCCCGGCTTCAGCTGTATTTTTAAGTTAAAGATCATGGGAGCCATGGCAACTGAAGACTGACCTCACACCTTAGAGGCAAAGCTATTTGTTAGGAAAGCATTACAACACTCTTGTGAACAGTGTTCGGGATGCATTACTAACCAGAAATGCCACAGGGACTGCAGAATTATCTCCAGTGACTAAACTGTAAGGAAAGAGAATTGTTTGCCAAGTCGAGGTAGTCTTACCTGCTCCTGGGAGCATCCCATATACAGACCATAGTCTGTCTGTGCCTCACACAACAGGTGTGAGAATAATTCTGGCCTTGCTTTCTGGCTCTTTTGGATTTAGACACAGAAATGTACTCATTTATTAGATAAGCTCTCACCTAGCTCATAAAAGGATTTGAAGCAGTCTGTAATGCAAAAAAAAAAGGTTAAAGGAAGACAGACCAACATGGATCCCAATCTGAAAGGAGCTCAGAATTTGCCTTCCTGCACTACCCCGGAGGCCTTGGGGTCAACACTAAAGAAGCTCTGACTTTATATCTGAAAGTTCTGGTGTAGAAAAAAGAACTACAGACAATGCTAACAGCTCCTAAGGGGATGGTCGAAATCAAGGAGCAGAACCAGGCTCTGGGCTCTCTTGCTCCCCTGTAACAGTCCCACGCCGCCAGGCAAAAGGCAGAACAAATCAATAGCTTGAAAAGATCCTGGGGCTGGAGAGATGGCTCACAGGTTAAGAGCACCGACTGCTCTTGCAGCAGACCAGGGTTCGGTTCCCAGCATCCACATGGCGGCTAAGAACCGTCTTGAACTCCAGTTCCAGGGGAATCTGACACCCTCTTCTGACCTCTGCAGCATTGCATGACAAGGGTGCACCAACCTACACGTGGACAGCACATTCATACACATAAAAAAAAAATTAAAAGATCCTGCCCTACCTCTTTAAAAGATTTTTATTATTGTGTGTGTGTCTGTCTGTCTGTCTGTCTGTCTGTGTGTGTGTATGTGAATGCACTTGTAGAGACCAGAAGATAGTGTTGGATTCCCCCAGAGCTGGAGTTACAGGTGGCTGTGAGCGTCCGGGTTCTGAGAACTAAACTCAGGTCTTCCAGAAGAGCAGCAAGTGCTTGTAACTCCTGAGGCATCTCTCCAGCCCCACCACTCTTTTCAAAAGTACTTGTTTTTCTGCCTTACCATTTTTAAAAACAGGCTATAGGTGAGGTCCCATTCATTCCTAGATATAAAGACAGACAGACAGACAGACAGACAGACACACACACACACACACACACACACACACACATACACACTTCAGACCTCTGTTGTAGCTTCCCTTATGAGGCTCAGTCTAAGAGACTCATAAACCTATAGCTTAAGCCCAACACATACCAAATTTAGCACTGCTCAACAAAGCATTAACAGTGAAATCCACAAGTTTAGAAGACACACATGTCAGGCAAAGCCGTACAATCTGACAGCCCCTTGTCCTATACATCAATCAATGGGGGGTGGGCGGTGTGCAGGTGCTCCCTTCCCCTATTCGCCAAACAAGCTGGTAATCTCAGCCTCATGTGGTCCCCCACCTGGCAATGATGACAGAGGAAAAGTCACTGTGTTCACTCTACCACTGGAATCGTGACACTGAGGGGGGCAGTGGAAGCAATAGTCAAGGGTGCACCTTCAGATACTACCAAGAGAATTGTGCAAACGGTAGAAGTCAACGCACAAGTAGGAAAGCCGCTGTAATTCTTTCAGTGCGTTCACATCACGCCATATGAAACAAAGGTGATGATGTTTATGTTGGTGCGAAGGGGAAGAAGCCAGAACTAACAGTCTGAGAGGGCGCCCATTCCCTCTTCAGTACATCCCAGGCCTAGCTTCAGAGTGAGGAGCTTTGCCAAGGAACCAAGTTCAGTTGGGCTTCTCCTCATTGCCCACTGCTCAGCTCAAGTGGGGCATCATTCCCACCCTCTTCCTGTACCCCCCACCAGGGGCTGTCCTCTGTGAGCTTCTCAAGGCCCTCCTAGGGCACTACTCCCCTCCTCCAGCACTGAGATGGTGTCTTCTAACACACTGAAGGGGACTTAAAAGCACCTATTGATTCTGAGTAGACATAAATGTTTGTGTCCAACAAAAGACAGGTATAAGAATTAGTAGAAGGTAGTGTCACGGTTCTGTAATACTGGCTGCTTGGGAGGCAGAGGCAGGAGGATTGTGAGGGTGAAACAAACCTAAGACACATAGCAAGACAGTATTGTTTTGTTGTTGTTGTTGTTGTTGTTTGTCTTTTTGAGACAGAGTCTTCCTTTAGATCCAGCTGGCCTGGAGCTCAGGCTGTAGACCAGGCGGGCCTTGAACTCACAGAGATCCACCTGCCTCTGCCTCCCAAGTGCTAGGACTAAAGGCATGCACCACCACACCCGGCTTGCTGTTGTTTTTAAAGTCAGAGCAGCATTATTCATAATGATCCTAAACTGAAACATCCACGTGGTCCATGAAACACAGATGGAAAGATGGGGCTGAAGCCCAGTGGTAAAGTGTGTTGAATAAGTAGCATGTGGAGGCCCTGTGTCCAGTTACTAGCACAAAAGGGAGGAAGGGAAGGAGTGAGAGAGGACAAAGAGAAGAATGAACCATAATAGTTTCTTTTTTTTTAATTTGATTTATTTTTGTATGTGTATGAATGTACTGTCTGCATGTAGGTTTGTGCACCCGTGTCGTGCAATGACGCGGAGGTCAGAGAGGGTCTGGGATTCCCCTGGAACTGGAGTTAAAGAGGGTTCTCAGCCGCCATGTGAGTGCTGGGGATTGAACCCGGGTCCTCTGCAAGAGCATTTGGGGCTCTTAACCGCTAGGCTATCTCTCCAGCCCCACCATAATAGTTTCTTCCAAATTCTTAGAAGACTTAATCTTTGGAATTCAGAATTGAGAAACTAGAAAAAAAAATATCCTATATAGTTTTTATTCATTAAATTACAACTACATATGACATATATAATAAAAATACATATAACTAAAATACTGTTTCATGAATTAGAAAATTACATTTCATACTATTTACAGAATCTGTATCTTAAAGCAAATACAGATGTTCTGCCACTTACAATCACTGAACTTACAATTCTTCAACTTTATGACGGTATGCAGCAATATAGTTTCAGCAGAAACGGTACTTTAGATTTTGAATCGTAATCCCTCCCTAGGCAAGCAATATGTGATGTGATGCATAATGAACATCTTAAAATGCTCAATGCAAAGAGCAGCCTCTATCAGCCACAATCTACAAGGTTAAATCACCAATACCCACAGAGAGCTGGGCTGCTAAGCTGTGCCATTTGAGAGAATAAGTGCATTAGGTGCAATTTTCGCTGACAAATTTTTCACTCTTATGATGGACTTATAAAGATGTTACACTAAGTCAAGGAGCATCTGTGCTGTAACACAGAAAGTGCTAAGGAACATTACTAGGCTGAAAACAAAGAGTAGAACATGCTGAATGACACAGAATCACATGTTGAAATTGCCAGTTTAAGGACACAGTTTCCAATACTTGCCATTTGTTAGTTCAGGATTCATGGAGTTTGTTTAAAGTATATGAACAAAACTGTGTTCTTGCATCTGTAAGAATGATTCAGCAGCAGCAACGGAGATGACTTAAGCACATACTCCTAAGACAAGAGCTACAGGGGACCGGCCAGTGACACTGGGATGTCGTTCCACACACAGGCCCCTTCCCAAACTCCATCCTCGCCGTTCTTCCTCTGAACGATCTGCTCCCATGAGTTCATTCTTCATTGAACTGAGGTTCCCTCCATCCACCGTCTGCTGGGCCATCTTAAGCTTTCATTCTTATAGAATTAAGGGGGTTTTTTTTTCTATTCTAACTGGTTTTCCTTAAGATTCAGAGAAACAAATTTCCTAAGGAATGTCTGGAAGGAATTCCCCATTGTGGAAAATTAACCAAAAAAGTGATCTGCTGTCTACAGCAACATGGAAGAATGTATAGACAATGATCTGGGAAAGTGCCAGATGTATACAAGCATACATACATGTGTATATTTACATGTACACATTGCAATTCCCTGCATATGAAGATCCAAATGCAGAATCCTCTGAAGCTATCTGTATTATTCACTTTTCTGGACAGGGTGAGCATCGTGGCAGGACCGGCTTGGTCCACGGCACTGACCAGAAAACACAGGAAGGAAATGCCAGTGCTCAGCCAGGTGTCAACTTTTGTCCCCTTTGATTCAGTCTAGGAACCCAGCTCATAGCATGGTACTGTACAGATTCAAAGTATGCCCCCGTCTTCTCAGTCAAACCTCTTGAAAAATACCCTCCCAGACACTCCCCAGAGGTGTGGCTCCTTTAAGTCTGCAGGCACACCTTAATCTAGTCAGGTTAACAATGAACCTTAACCAGGGATGCCAAAACAAGAACCCACATGCTTAGTCTAAGTGCAAGAGGAAGTGACCCGGAAGGATGGACGAGAGCTTCTTGGAGTACTAGAAATTCCTGTATGAAAATGCACAGCGTTCCACAGTGCGCTATGCAAAAACACCGACTATACTCAGAGACCGTGCTCCTCACGAAGCAACTGTAGCTCAATTAAAAAAAAAAAAA
>VZQC01008923.1:955933-1011493 GCA_009823505.1 Rhizomys pruinosus
TTTTCTACTGGCCTTGCAAAGTGTTTAATGTGTTATCCAAGCATTATTCTGTGTTCTGCAAATACCAGCTTCAGGAGGGCTGACTCTCTTATAAACCTTACTTACCTGAGACTGACTTACATGATACTGAGATGTCTGACAAATGCTTGGATGGATGGATGGATGGATGGATGGATGGATGGATGGATGGATGGGCGGATGGATGGGTGGGCGGATGGATGGGTGGGCGGATGGATGGGTGGGTGGGCGGATGGATGGGTGGGTGGGCGGATGGGTGGTAGGTGGGTGAAATATATGATGAAATAGTTAATGAAAGAAAAACATGGGCTGGAGAAATGGCCTAGCGGTTAAGAGCGCCGACTGCTCTTACAGAGGACCCGGGTTCGATCCCCAGCACCCACATGGCAGCCGAGAACCGTCTGAAACTCCAGTTCCAGGAGGACTCCAGTTCCAGGGGAATCCGACACCCTCTTCTGACCTCCGCGGCATTGCACGACACGGGTGCACAAACTTGCATGCAGACAGTACATTCATACACATACAGAAATAAATAAAATTAATAAAAAAAAAAGAAAAACATTAGAAGAGAAAATGTAAATTAGGACTCCCATATGGATGTGTTGAAAAACTACTGTAAGAACAGAAAGCTTGAATTGCTCTTGTTAGGGAAAAGCTGTGGGTGGATTTTAAATTTTTAATTTTTCATTAAATTTGCTATGTTTATATAGCAATAATACTTAAAAAGAAAATATTTTTGTATCACTGAAATCTGGAATGAAAATGTAAATGCAACAAATATGCATTTGTATACTTTATGGATACACAAATAGAATACTAAAATAAATTTCTTCAAGAGACAACCAAATGATTAAACGTTAAAGTTGACTTTCCCTCTGCACATAGCTATTAAAGAGTAATTAAGACTTTCCACTGTGTTAAGCAACCACTTGCTCAACAAAGTTGCCATAATCCTGTTAAAACAAGGCAGATGGAATCAAATGGGATGCAAATGGAGCTTCATCCCCACAAGGATTTATGGCCCACACTTTTACTGTCGCCAGTTCTTCCCAAGCAAAGGGCACGTGGCTGTATGGATTTATTTCTGCATGCTATCAAAAGGCCATTAAACTAACAGAACAAGTAGAAACACGTCTAGAAAGATGCTGGTGACTCAGAAACCAGTCCTGGCACTACTGGTGTACAGCTGTGCAACCCTAAGCTCTCTCCTCTCTTCTTCCCTCATAGGCAAAATTACAGGTCTCCGCCAAACCACAAGTCCCTGCAGTTCTACTAAACACACTACCTCTTGTGGAAGTCTACCCCATAGGAACGGTAGACAGCCAGCATCATTCCCGGTGACTCCGCCAATGTCTGGCACTGCTAGCCTCTCTCTCATTCAGAGACTTGTTCCTCTTTGCTATCTATGTTCCCTTCTGAGAATAGTTCCACACATGGTCTGGTGCCCAAGCGGGAAACCTAGCTATCATCTTGGATTTCTGCCTGTCCTTTTCCACCCACCTCAAACATCAACTCGGCTCTTTTCTGCCTTTTAATTCTCTCTCTGGGGTCTGATCCGTTTTCTCCATAATTGTTGCTCTTACTCCGCTGCAGTCTCCTACTGTCTCTCCTGGACTGCTCCCCACACTCCTAACGGGTCTTCCTTGTTACTGTCTGGGGCCACTGAGGTCTTCCTAAAAACGATGTCAGTCTTTTGCTTTAACCCTTCAGCAGACACTGCCTTCATGATACTGCCCCATATCCCGATTGGTGCACAAGGGTCTAGTTGTCTAGTCCTTGCTTCCTCTGGCTTGCTTCTTACCACTTCTCCACGCATGTCCCTGTCCAGTCAAAGTAGAAGCCACCACCTCTGGGCCTCACATCGTCTAATCGACTGCTTTTCCGTGTCCTTGCTTGTTCTAGCTACTTCCTGCCATTCATTGGTCCTTTAGGCTCTAGCTTCCTCAAAAACTTCTTCAAGGACCCAAAACTGCAGTAACTTCTTATGATGGATTGCATGTGGAATACCCTCTGCGGGCTCATGTGTTTGAACATGTCGTTCCTTCCCAGCTGGGTGGCCCTGCTTTCATAGACTATGGGAACTTTGGGGAGGGACGCACGGCTGGTGAAATGAGTCAAGGGGGACAAGCCTCTAAAGGCTACAGCCTGCCTACACCCTTCTTTTTCTCTCTCTGCTTCCTGATCCAACAGGATGTGGGATGCATGGTACCTTCCCACTCCTGTTACCACAGACTACTGAGCCCCTCCAGCGGCCAGGCCTCCCCCATGATGGACTGTACCCTTCTCCCAAATGCTTTAAACCCTTAAAGTTGCTCCTGTCTGGAATTTTGTCACAGCAAAAAGAAAATAATCGAGTCCTCTTGCTAAGTCCTCTCTCACGGGATTTGACCTTCTGAATTTGATTTGACCCTCTAAATTCCAATAGTCGCTTTCTGAGTGAGATCTGTTCGTAGGTTACTCATCACTGCTTCTCAGGATCTCAAGTGAAGCCTGTTTACTAAATACATGTGAATGATGACTGCTTGTTTATGGATAAACCCACGAAAGAGAGAAACCATGAAAGGCAAGCCCTTAAGTACTCTTAAGACCCTATACTACGGGGCTGGAGAGATGGCCTAGTGGTTAAGAGCGCCGACTGCTCTTGCAGAGGACCCAGGTTCGATCCCCAGCACCCACATGGCGGCCGAGAACCATCTGAAACTCCAATTCCAGGAGAACTCCAGTTCCAGGGGAATCCGACACCCTCTTCTGACCTCTGCGGCATTGCATGACATGGTGCACAAACCTGCATGCAGTCATTACATTCATACACATATGAAAATAAATAAATAAATAAATAAATAAATAAATAAATAAAAATTTTAAAAAGACCCTATACTACAGCAGGCGCTGTGTTATTCAGGACTGAGAATTAACTACATAGGGCCCTGGCTAGACATTTGTTTTCTTAGTTTCTAACTTGAGAAAGAATAAATTCCCACAGATGAAATCTATTCTTTTGCATTCAGTATGATTACCGTCAAATCGTTTCCAGATGCTTCTGAACTCATTGGTAAAGAAACATCCATAACTATCTATATCATCTCTGAATATGTTTTCAAAGTGAAAAAAAATCTGACAGTCATTGTAAGAGTTCAAACCAGCCGCCTTCACCAAGCGGAAAATGTGTACACTTTCAAAACACCTAACTTCGTTCGCGCCTCTCCCTCTTCCCTAAAGCACCTGTCCGCTCATCTCTGAGACTTCCCTGATCCTCTGACTCGGGAGTGGCCATCTCACTGTCCCCTACAAGACTTCACACAGGGCTCTCTCATGATTTGTATCACTCTTCTCTGAATTCTCAAACATATACTGTGCATGTATACTCACAGTGTGTGGATACACATTAACACATGCAACTTACTTATCTGTAGTGACTCAGTGTCAGCTCAAGAAATCAACCTTGAAGCCAGGCGTGGTGGCACACACCTTTAATCCCAGCACTCGGGAGGCAGAGGCAGGAGGATCTTTGTGAGTTCAAGGCCAGCCTGGTCTACAGAGTGAGTTCCAGGACAGCTGGGGCTACAGGGAGACCCTGTCTCGAAAAGACCAAAAAAAAAAAAAAAAGAAATTAACCTCAAACTCCCGGCAGTTGTGTCTTTATTAAGACGAGTAATCAATCATTCAGTGAAACCACAGCTACTCTGATGGACAGTGGACATCTTGTAAACCCACAAGCAGGTATTACAAACTGATGCTTCTGTTTTGCATATCTTTCTCCTCTAAAGTTGCAGTGTCTAAAATCTGATGTGCGTGCTTACTGTCTAAACTTAGAAGGTTTAACGATAAAGCTGTTGGGAATCTGGGATTGGTAAATACATTAGTACTTCCTGCTCCAGACTGGATAGGCATTGTCCTGTCCCCTAAAAGCCCATGCAGTAAAACTTGTGTCACTGTTGGAAAGTGGTGGAATCTGTAAGATATTCGACCTAACGGAAGGAAGCTAGGTCAGCAGGGGCAAGCCTTTGAAGGGATATTGGAAGCCTGACCTCTTCCGGTCTCACTTCAGTCCAGTTCCATGAGTGAGCAAGTCTCCCCCCACATGTTCCTATATGAGCTACTGTGTGGCCACAAGCCCAAAGCAACAGAATCAAATGGCTCTGGACTAAAACCTCCAAAGCCATGATCTACGACAAGCCTTTCATCCCTTTAAGTTGATTAGCTCAGGTATTTTTGTCACAATAACTGAAAGCTGGCTCAGACACCTCCCTTTCACATCATGGGTGAAGACAAAATGGAGGCTCCCAGGAAGCTCTGGGGCAGCACAGCAGTGGGAGAAAGCCTGGGCTAGGTAGGAACTGGCAGAGTTTCTTCACTCCTCCCCACACCCAGAATGAAGAGAATAAACCAAATGACTTCAAAAGGCTTTCTGACCCTTTGGTGCATTATCTACTTGTAAGTCCTATTCCCCTGGGCAAATTTAGTGGCAGGACCAAGTCATTTAAAAAGTGGACACAGATGAGTGCCTTTATAGACCTCTCTCCCCCTACTGAGAAAATTGGACAAGAAATAAAAAGCTTAACAATTTCTTTGGGATCAAGGCTTTCCCTGCTACCTTCTACAGAAACAGACTAATTCAGCAGCACCTTCTGGTCTACTCTCCCCTTTCATGAAAAATCAACTTGTTTATTGTAGCTTTAAAAACCTCCATTAAGTGAGGGCTTTGAGCATCTGTGTTTATAGAAACTGTGTCTTACAGTCCTCACTGTGAAAACCCAAATCCAGTCTGCATGCTGGTCACGTGGTGGCCACTTTGTGCTGAAGAACTAATTTCTGGGTCAGCAGGATTCTCAAGAAATCACCTCCACACAAAGATGCAAGGCAACGGTCAACCCCTTGCCTTGTATGCCCCTAAAGTCCACACCGGGGCTGGTGGCTGACTAAGGCTACAGGTTAAAAGCACCAAAGCGAGCTGTGCACTGAGGGTTTGAGGGGAAAGTTCAGGAATCTCTCTCTACCTCCACGTGTATGTGACAGAAATAGTTTTATATACCCTGTTCTATAGCCTGAAGATTCTAGTATCCTCTTCAAAGGCATGGGGCACTATGCCAAACATCATCAACACTAGAGCTGACCAGTGCCAACACTTCTGACTCAAAGGTCTCCAAGAAGAACCAAGGGTGGAGGTGGACAGGGCCCACTGCCACTCTCAATAGTGGCCAAGATGAAGGCATCTGAGCAAATGCAGTTGAGAACAAAACCTTTTAGGGCCTGCCTTCCTTCTTGCCCCCCTCTCTAATCCCTGTATCTACCATTAGTGGTGTTATCATTGCTGGAAGAAAACCAGAGGAACTAGAGGGTGTGCGCCAACAGCAGCTCGGAAAAGACTCAGTCGTCACGTCCAAAACAGCAGCATGAAGCAGTGCTGTGTGTTGGAAGCAAAAACAGAATTCCTAATCAACTCTTAGGAGCTCCCGATGTTCAGAGAAACAGTTACCAAAGCAAATAAATCTTTAGTTGATTAATGCCATAAACAATTAAAATAGGTTTTCATTGTAAAAAAAAATCTATAAGCAAGAATGACTTTTATTTATTTTTTTTCCTTGAATGCAAATTTATTTATTTTATTTTATATTATTCCAAAATATGCGTATATATATATATATGTATATATACATTCTACACATAAGTCAAAATTACAAATTGTGAAAATAAACTATAGGTTGATTCCTAAACACATTTAGAGATTCATATTTTAACAGTAAAGTTGCATGCAAGTATAAAGATGTGTAACTTTACATTCTTATTTTTTTTTAGAATATGACTACATATCTTCCATCCATATATGGTAATTACAGTGTGTGAATATAAGTGGTAGGACAATTCTAGAGCCCATTTAGAGATTCACATTGGCTAGCACAGTTGCTTTCATATACAATGAAATGTAATAATAATGTTGCTCAGTTTGCCTGCCAACTGGGGATATGGTGTCAGCATCCACAAATAAGGGAAACCATTCACCTGTTTTACTGCCCCTTTAAGCCACAAAGCAATCAGTTATGGCGCCTGGCCCAAGGCCAAATTCTTCAAATGTCAAACCTCTGAGAGACAGAGAGAAAGAGGATGGGCGAAGAGGAATGGATGAGGAGACCCACAGCACCCAGATTGCACTGGCAGCCCGGGTTATGCAAGCAGCAAGGGCTGTGGTGGGAACGCCTGCCACTGAGCTGCCGCCATTCAGCAAACAACAGAACTCACTGCTGCAGGCTGGGCTTTCCAGGAACTGAGGAGGCTCAGGGCAAACTGGGCCTCGAGATGTGTATTAGGGAATCTCCCTTTGTAAAGAGGAGGAAGCAAGCCCCCCCCTCAAAAAAAAGCCCAGGCTGATTTGCCTGTCACCAGACATCTCTACTTGAGGGTCTCCCAGGAAACGCAAGGCCCGAGGCAAGCAGCTCTCCACAGCAGACCCCAGGGGGGCTGAAAGCTAGCAGCAGAACTCTCAGTGTGCTACTGCAACTGTCACCAAGAAGGAACCCAGACAGCACATCTCGGCAGTCACCTGACCACTTGCTTCAGTCAAGACTCGTTTATGAATAAATCTTAAAAGATTACAAGTCTGAGCATACGCTAACATGAATTAAAAACAGAGTAGGGGAAATATTTCCATTTTTACTTAAAATAACTTGAAAATGGTTTTTCATATGAAAAATCGTGTTAGGGAACGTTGTTCTTCTCATTCATGGAAAGTTATAAAGATTTATACCTGTGTGTATCATAGATGTAGGTGAAAATTGCTAATCTAGTGAAAGACGAGACTAGACAAAAAATCTTGAACCCAGTGACTCACCATGCAACAAAGATTAAGTACTGGCTCCTCTACAGATCTAGTCCCCACATGTTAGCTGGAGGTAAAGAAGCCAGAACTCTAAGGCTCCTCCAACCAAATGTTTTATGGGTTTAACATAAATGCTGGCTGCTATCACCGTCATTCTTGAAATAAATTAAACTGAACCAATACATGTACAAAATACCCCAAACACACGTATGGATTTGTGATTTGAAAGCTGCACCACTGAGAGCTATGAACTTTGAGTTTCCTGCCAGTTTCTAAACCCTTCTGAGTAAAATACAGACTCTCTAACAGGGCTTTATATGGAAATTATTAAAGGTAATGTTGTGAACTAACCTAACCAGAACTGAGTGCATCTGTACCCAATAGGCAACGAGGGAACAGGGCAGCCCTGGCCGGTGCAAACAGACCTGTGAAACTTCATCAGCAAAGTCATACAGAAGACAAGTCAACGCAACTGCACTGTGCAAGTCACTCTGCATGTTATTTACATGTATAAGCTGAGACCCAAAAGGACTTCAAAAAGAGCAGTCAGTGCCTGTGTTCCTGCTGGAGAGAAACTTTACCTACTGCCTTCTTGTAGGCATAAAGGACTAGCCCTCGGACTCTGCTCCATTCCATTATATTTCTCTAGTGCCTACCCTGCCACTGGGCACAAAAGAAACAAAATGACCAAATGAGCGTATATGTGTACATATATTACTAAGCTAAGAACACCAGGGATATTAGAATGCATTACGCAATACAGGGAAAGGAAAGTAGTACGCCCTTTGTGGCCGTCTGAAGTAATATGCTGAAGGCACGCCTAGGTACCGTGTGAGACTCAAGAGAGATTCTCTGAGCTTGACATAGATTTCCAACCTTGTGCAGTTACAAGTTAACTTGGACATCTGTGTTCATTACAGGTGTGTATGATTTTTCTGGCTGGTAGAAATAAGAGCCCCAGATGCTGTTTAATTTCCCTGTAGGACACTGAGTGGCTCTGTATCTAGCCTAACAGCATTACTCCAGCATGCCTGTCAGTACGAGGTTCCTCAAGTACTCTTCAATTAAGTTCTGATTTCCTATTAGTTTCCGTTAATGAACTAAATCTCTGAGTTTTGCTTACTTTACGCTTGTCATTTTAAATAGAGAGAGAGAGACAAAAATATAAGAGATGAAAATCCAGCTTGTAGCATAATTTGAGAAAGATACAGACATTGACATACATTGCTCAGATTAGAAAAGACAACGTAGAAGGCAGACCTAAGGAGCTACTGAATTCCAGGGAACCTCAACAACAGTTAAGTGAAGCCAACTAAAATTCTGTCCTGCACTGTCTTTGGAAAATGCCAATTCTGTCTGGATGGCAGCTTCCAGTTCCAAAGTTATGGGATTTCTCCACAGATACAAGAGAGGCCACCTCACTACAGGAGAAAGAACTGACTGCTAGCCTGGTTGTTTTGTTTTGTTTTGTTTTGTTTTGTTTTGTTTTGTTTTGTTTTGTTAAAGAATTGGTTTTATTCATGATGAGCTTGGACAAGAGGAAGTCTGGGTAAAAAATCTCAAACTCTCCCAGGAGTGGCATGTGTCTTAAGATTTTCTCTGGACAGGACCTCTTCTGCCCTCCACAGCCATTGTATGACACAGGAACACAGACATACATGCAAGCAATACACTCATACACATAAAATTCTTGTAATTAAAATAGGAAATTTAAAACTCTATTTTACTGCATATTATATTGTTTATTTTCTAAGTCAATTATTCTAAGTCAGTCCAATCATTTAACTCTCCAAGCAAAGATTTTTCTTTAATTTGGCACTAACCTTTCCCTAACAGGCTTGGCAGTGCAGGGAGACAGACAGACACATGGGTTTGTTTTTTTGTCCCTTAAAAGTTAAATAATAATTCAGAAGCTGAATGAAGACTCTCTCGTGTGTGTGTGTGTGTGTGTACGTGTGTGTGTGTGTGTACGTGTGTGTGTGTGTGTGTGTGTGCACAACCAGCTCCCCTACCATGATTCTGCCTTCTTCATAGTGTTCACGGTGGTGCCTTCTAGAAGTGAAGAGCTTAATAAATACCTGGTATTTGAATGAGAAGAAAATTCATGAATCAGAGCTGGAAAAGGACAGAGAATCATTGCTTATTCCAGAGATAAAACCCAATACAAAAAGACTGAGTCTAGGAAACAATTCTTCCGCTACATCTGCTGTGATTCAGACCCTTAAAAGATAATTATATGTTTCTGAAAGACTGGAAATATTTGAGAGATGAGATAAAAGCAATAAATATGATTAAGGAGAACAAAAATCAGTTCTGGGTGGGAAATAAAATCATACTTGCAAAGGTTGGATTACACTAGAGGCAGCCACAGAGCTGTGTGTAGGGGCCAGGTATGATTACAGCTGTAGGCTCTGTCCCATTATTAACAATAAACAGCCACAGCTAAGAGACCCTGACATTGGACAAACAGCCTATTACTAAAGCTCTTGGAAAGACACATTTTATTGTTTCTACCAGCATGGCTTAATTAACACCATTTCTGGTCCCCACCTAAGCAGATACATTTTGGTTTGAAAGCCTATATCTTCCCACTGAGGAAAGAACATCCATAGTGTCTGGGTTCTATTGTACTCTCATGAATAAATATCAAATGTGTGACCTTTATCGCACCCTCTAGGCATGGATTACTATAATGGGGACACTGATTAGCCCCCTGGGCATGCAAAGCAGGCAGACTCCAAAGAGAGGAAGGTCTTCCTAAAGGGAAAGGTAATTAAGTAGACAGCAGTTCTTCAAGGGTCTGAGACTCCCCTGCTTAGAGATATACCACATCACTCTCAAATGGCTCAGAAGCAGGGCTATCTTGATATAGGACAAAAATAAATGGCAAAGCAGTATGTCACTCTGAGTGTAAGACGCTTTAAAGGCCACAAGGCCACAGCAAGCTTCAAATCTTTCTTGAAGGTAGCAGAGCTATAAATTCCAATACAAATAAAACCCACCCTGGCCCAACACTGTGAGCCTTTGAACCCCTATCTGAATCTGTAATGTTAAGGGAGTGGATTACATAGAGATTAGGAGAATAGCTCAAATTCTGGGTAATCATCTGAATTTTTGTTTTGGGGGGGGTATTTTTGAGACAGGGTCTCCCTGTAGTCCCAGCTGGCCTGCAGCTCGCTATGTAGACCAGGCTGGCCTTGAACCCCTAGAGATCCACCTGCCTCTGCCTCCCTCCTGAGTGCTGGGATTAAAGGCATGTGTCACCACACCCAGCTTTATTTTGGTTTTTAACTCAACTAGAAACTCTACCAACTTAACTATTTTCATAAATTTTACGTGCAGTCTTGACCTTTCTGTGAGGAGGCCGAGGCATTAAAACATGCCATTTTACTAACATTTTTGAGTACTTGAGTTTATAAACTGTTTTCACACAATTTGCTTTGACTGGGTTTTTGAAACAGGATAGCAATGACAAGAAGGAAATCAAGGATGCCGAGGCACAGTAGTTGGGTGCTAGTGATCGGTGGTAGGACATATGTAACCAGCACAGGGCATAGTAGTTCAGTGCTAGAGCATGTATAGCGAGACTTAAGTCCTGAGTTTGTATTCTAACACCCCAAAAATAAACACAAATAAAGCAACTGGTTTCTTAAAAGCATCTCTCCTATATTTCCAAAGATACACAGATACCAATAATAATATCACAAATACCCATCAACACCTCAACTGCCTCATCTCAGACACAGTTGCTCCAAGCGTGCTCCATGTAAAAATCTATACATGTAACTAACCCTCTACTGTCTTTAGAGGCAATTCCCACCCTGAAAAAGACAGAAATCACTCTCGGGTGCATACTTTTCTTACTTTTACTGGGTATGTGTTCATAAACAATTTCTATTATTGTTTAATCATTGAAGTCATGTTCAGATTGAATACTACAACATACTTTTCTGAACTTGTCTTTGCAATTGTACACTGTAGGTTAATCTCCATTTAACTCAACCTCAGCAACCAGGTATATGAAATGATTGAGTAAATACACAAGTTCTAACAATGACTTGGACATATTTAACAGATCGTGTTCTTCCTAGTGTAACTCACTGCTGGAATGAGATGAATGGAAATTTAAAGTCCTATTATAAAATCCTGTCGGGCTGCTCACTGAGAAAGGGAAAAGCCCGCAGTCTCACCATTGTCTTTCGGCTTCTTCCCTACCCAACAGAGCTACCAACTCATGTGGAGAAGCTGCTAAAATAAACATTCTTTTTTTTAATTTTTATTTATTTTTTATGTGTATGAATGTACTGTCTGCATGCAGGTCTATGCACCCGTGTCGTGCAGTGCCTCACTTTCTTATTTTAAGCTAAACACCAATGTGGAAAATATGAACATTTGTTCAATGAATCAATGCTACCTTTCCTATGTTTGTTGGTTGATTTCATTTTGTTGTTGCTAACGCTGTTTAAGACAGGTCTTACTACGTAGCCCTGGCTGGCCTGGAATTTGCTAGAAATCCACCTCCCTAGTGCTGGGATTAAAGGCTTGAGCCACTACCCCTGGCCCCTGGCCTAGGCCTCCACGCCTAGCCAAAGTTACCTTTTGGGGGGATTATAATGGTGTTGTGGTTGAGAAGTAAAAAAAAATGCTGTTGAAAATTTACAGAGCTTAGTTGTGCAAGATGAAAAGGGTTTCTTGAGATGGACTGCATGATAAATCTGAATGGACTTCATACTAAGCTATCTCCCTAGAAACTGCATGTATTTTACCATAGTTTAAAAAGGAAAAAGATGATAGACTTAGGAATAAATATAGAAACACAACTAACTTATCTCTGGGTAAGTGGCTCAAGGAATGCAATCCCCGAGGGCTGGGGTTCAGTGTAAGTCTGTCTCCCTAGCTTTACTATTTCGAGTTCTCTAAAATAAAAGGCTTTAAAAACCAGCTTAATGAGGCTGGAGGGATGGGTCAGTGGTTAAAAGCACTGGCTGCTCTTGCAAAGGATCCAGGCTCAATTCCTGCACCCATATGGCAGCTAACAACCATGTGTAACTCCAGTTACAGGGGATCCAATTCCCTCCTCTGACCTCCTTGGGCATTGTACAACATGGGTGCACCCACCTACATGCAGGCATCACACTAATACACATAAAAAAAAAAAAAAAAGTTTAACACAACAACAAATTTTTTTTCATCACTGAATAATTTTGGGGGGATTTTTGTTTTGTTTTGTTTTGTTTTGGTATTTTTGAGACAGGGTCTCCCTGTAGCCCCAGCTGTCCTGGAGCTCACTATGTAGACCAGGCTGGCCTTGAACTCACAAAGATCCGCCTGCCTCTGCCTCCCAGTGCTGGGATTAAAGGCGTGCACCACCACGCCTGGCTCAGAAGCCTAGCATTCCTAACAAGCTCCAGGGGGAAAGTGCTGGTCCAAGGGTCACACATGACCAAGGCAGAGGGCGGGCGGGCGGACGGACGGACGGACGGACACACACACACACACGCACGCACACACACACACACACACACACACACACACGGTACTAGCTATTCCTCTGGGGAAAGCTTTTTAACTCACTAAACAGCAATAGAAACGTCAACCCTGACAAGATTCCACTTTGACATCTTTTATGTAATGACTAAGGAAAAGATTCGGTCCAAAAGTCAAAGTTTAGAGCCCCAGGCAAGCCTTGAGAATCATTAACAATAAGAAGGTTAAAAGAGCAAAACATCTTATAAAAGTGCTGTGGCTAAAGTCTAAATAGGACATGCTCCCTAGCTTCCAGGGCAAAGGCCGACACTGGTTTCAACAATGGAATAATACATTGATAGGCACATCTGGATGGCATTGCTGGGAGGTGGAGAAGATAGGAGGTGCCCCCAGGAAGAGGAAATAGGTCACTGGGGCATACTTCTGAAAGGCATGCTGATCTAGTCCCTCTTGGTCCTGATTACCTTGAGTTTTCACCACTGTGCCCTGCCGTTGTGAGGTTTCAGCCTTTCCTCAAACCCAAAGCAATAGAGTGAGCTATCTGAAACCCCAGAAAAAATGAGCTAAAATACACCCTCCCATAAGTTGTCTTTCTCAAGTATTTTCTGAGTGACACTATTCCTAGGGGTGTGTGAACATCTTACTCATCCCTGAGAGCTCATGAGGGGCCCAAGTAAGGATAACACCAGCATCCAATTGGTAAACAAATGAGTTTCATTGGAGTTACTTACAGGAATATAGTAAGTGATTATTTCCAGAAGCAGAAAGGACTCAAGAAGAGGTACAGCACCACAGCCCACCCCAGCATAGAGGACAACTAAAGAAATCTGGAAATTTGGATCTCACTACACCTCTTGCTAGCAGATCAACTGGCTGAAGAGTTTTTCCCAGGCAGTTCAGTCACTCTGTGCCCCTACCAGTAACCTTACCCTGTGTCTTCCTGGAGGCTAGGCTGGTCTCTGGCTCTGCAGTTCTAACTGCTTACATATTCTATGGAACAGAAGGGCCTAGAGAATCTGCTCAGTTTCAGGGACTTCCTGAAGCTACTGAGTTGTTTACTTCCATAGTGATCTTAAGTGCTTCCTTGCAGGATGAAATTCTTCACCTCTCCTTAGAACATCTTGACTCTTAATTACCTTCCCTGCAAGATGGAATTTCACCTTCCTTTAGAACCTCCTACATCTTAATGAGCTTCATCCAAGATGGAAAGTATTATCTTGAAGGAAATTGCTAGACAATACTTTGGGACAAAAAAAAAAAATAAATAAATGAGTGCAAATTTCATGTGCTACAATTCATTTAAGGATGAATATTCCTAACTCATCTTGAAAAAGTATTTCTGAACCTTCACCAGTGACACATCTGACAGAGCATTAACATTCAGAGTATAAAAACTACTCAAAAAACAAAGGAGCATAAAAACAAATGACTCACTCAAAAGATGAAGTCAGGAAAGAGCTAATTAGAGACTTCACAAATGAAAAGGTAAAGATGACTGAGAAACATCTTACAAAGTGTTCAATGTCCCTAAATAATTATGGAAATTAGAATTAAAACCATTTTAAGATTTCACCTTACTCTAGTAAGACTGGCTATGATCAAGAAACCAAAGGATACCAAATGCTGGAGAGGTTGTGGGGAAAGGGGAACACTCATCCACTGCCAGGTGGGAATGCAAACTCATACAACCCCTACAGAAAGCAGTGTGGAGAACTCTTTTTATTGGGTGGGGGTGGAGGGTTCTTTTTGAGACAGGGTCTCCCTGCAGCTCTGGCTGGCCTGGAGCTCACTATGTAGACCAGGCTGGCCTTGAACTCACAAAGATATGCCTGCCTCTGCCTCCCAAGTGCTAGGATTAAAGGCATGCGCCACCACGCCCGGCTTCACAATAGTGAGGAGAGCTGGAAGCAACCCAAATGTTCTTCAAGTGACGAGTAGATAAAGAAAATGTGTGGAAAGCAGTGTGGAGAACCCTTGGAAGACTTGGAATGAACTTGCCACCCAACCCAGCTATACCTCTCCTGGGCATGTACCCACAAGACTCATCTTACCGCAGAGATACATGCACATGTTTATTGCAGCTCTCTTCACAATAGCAAGGAGCTGGAGCCAACCCAAATGCCCCTCAACTGACGAGTGGATAGAGAAAATGTGGTACATCTACACAATGGAGTTCTATGCAGCGGTAAAGACGACATCATGAGCTTTGCAGGAAAATGGCTGGAGCTAGAGGACATCATGCTGAGTGAAGTAACANACTTTTCTATGATGTGTGTCAAATTTGAATAAAGGGAATGGCACAAAATTACAGAATGTAAAGAACATGCTTTGGCTTGAAAAGCAAATATTTTATGGCCTATCACAATATACTTTTACCCCGACTAGCACCTTATTGTCTTCATGTTCTTGAAATTCATGTTTCCCCACCCTGCTTCCTTAAATTTCATGGTTCTTTAGTAGCACCAGTATTGTTGCAGTTCCCTATAAACTGGGCAATGATCACAAGGAACAGAGTGGTGTGAATACTACAGTAGTGACAAGTGTTCCATATTTACATTAGTAAATTCAAGACACACATTTCGTTTAAGCACAAACTTTGTGTGATATTTTTATTTTCATTACAGTGTATCTACATAATGAAGTTCTATGCAGCAGTAAGCAAATTCAACATCATGAAATTTGCAGGTAAATGGATGGAACTAGAAGCCGTTATGCTAAGTGAAGTAACACAGTTCCAGAAAAACAAACAACATATGGTGTCCCTCATTTGTTGATCCTAGCACCAAATCCTTATATGTAAGACAAACCGAGCATTTTTTTCTTTTTTAGTAAATACAATACCATATTACCTGATGTTACTATAGAAAGTACATTAAGCTGGGCATGGTGGCACACGCCTTTAATCCCAGCACTTGGGAGGCAGAGGCAGGCGGATCTCTGTGAGTTCAAGGCCAGCCTGCTCTACAGAGTGAGTTCCAGGACAGCTGGGGCTGTAGGGAGACCCTGTTTCAAAAAAGACCAAACAACAACAAAAAAAGAAAGTACATTAAAACATACATCAACTTGCTATATAATTTAAGAGTGTAAAGTAATATTTCTTTTTACCTGCATGGAACTCTACTGTTAAAAGGTGAATCCCTAAACATGTTTTGGAATTAACCTATAGTTTATTTTCAGACGTCGTAATTTTGGTATATGTGTGGAGTGTATATATGCATATTTTGGAGTAATATAAAATTAAAGGGAACAACAAAAAATACTTGTTCAAAGAACTAAAACAATAAACTTCTGACCAAAACGGTAAACTTCTGCATTAAAAAATTTAAAGACTGAGAAAAAGATGCAAGACATGTATGACAGAGTGCATGAACTCTGGCAGGGTGGGGGGCAAGGAAAGGGGAAATGGGTATAAACTTGATTAAGAAATGTTGTATGAAATGCACAAAACTTCAATTAAAAAAAAGTGTTTCTGAGCCAGGCGTGGTGGCGCATGCCTTTAATTCTAGCACTTGGGAGGCAGAGGCAGGCGGATCTTTGTGAGTTCAAGGCCAGCCTGGTCTACAGAGTAAGTTCCAGGACAGCTGGGGCTACAGGGAGACCCTGTCTCAAAAAGACCAAAAAAAAAAAAGTATTTCTGATTTAAAAAAAACAACTTATCTACTAAATACAATACTTATTCTAAAGTTTTATAGTCATCCACATGACTTGGTCTTCTGAGCTCAGAGACTTTTCTGCTTACGTTTCATTGTGTGTGTTCACAGGGCATGGTCATAACTGGGTTTCCTTAAGCCATAACCAGATGACCCTATATTTTCCATTCAGTGAATTCACGTAGGTACAAGGCAAACACTTTTACATTTTACATGAAATATTTCACTTAAGACTGTCTTTATTCATTAGCTCTCTCCTGTTCACAAAGATCTGTGTTGTTTCTTTCCACTGGGAATCATGTAGTGAAGCTGCCGTTCTTTCTACTGAGAACTGCATGTTAAGGCTGTGAAAGGGCCAGGGGAGTGGCTCAAACCACAGGCTCTACACCCTGGTGACACAGGCAGCCTGCTAAGGTCGAAGTGTAGGAGAAACCTACACAATACAATGCCCTGCTTTCAACAAGCACAAAGTCCCATAGAAAAATCACCAGGAAGAAAATGTAAAAGTATTTATTATTTACTACATAGCCATACAAATAAAATCAATCTCAAAATCCTCTCTCTCTCTCTCTCTCTCTCTCTCTCTCTCTCTCCCTCTCTCTCTGTTTCAAGGCACACATGTTTATGCAAGAAGAGCAGAGAGAATCCTGACAAGGGATAAGAAGGTCTTCATTAAGATTGGCTGGAGACTGGCCTTGAAAGGTTCTTGTTATGCATAAGAGACATGAGCTAAGGCACGAAGCATGGGACAGCCTACACCACAGCTCACTCTAGAATGACTGGAATGCAAAGATCTATACTGGTGGGCACCCGAAAGGTAAGAATTTAATGCATTATTTATTCTGAGAGGCTACTTGGCTCAGAATCTCTAATTTTATATTTAACTTTCAGTTAAAAGGTAATGTTCTTTAAAAATAATAAGTGAACTTCATTATGACTAGCCCCAGAAGCATTTTCTTTAAAGCTGCAGCCTGCAGAGAAATTTAAGACAGCTGCCCTACCTAGCCTTGGAGTTTATCACCAGATGATAAACGTGTTTGTTCATATGTACTTTGCAGAGGCTGTGTCAAGATGCTCCAAATACCAGCCAAAACTGTCTTTTACAATATTTAACACTGGAGCAAAAACTGTCCATTCAAAGTACAAAGACTTGAGGGGCTGGAGAGATGGCCTAGCTGTTAAGAGCGCCAACTGCTTGATCCCCAGAACCCACATGGCGGCTGAGAACTGTCTGTAACTCCAATTCCTAAGAACCGTCTGTAACTCCAATTCCGTGAGAACTCCAGTTCCAGGGGAATCCGAGACCCTCTTCTGACCTCCGCGGCGTTGCACGACACAGGTGCACAGACCTACATGCAGACAGTACATTCATACACATACAAAAATAAATTAAAAAAAAAAAAAAGACAGCAGAGCCAGGTGCAAACAGCATCCCGTTTCGTGGGGGGTCCATTTTCATGGATCTCAGATGCTAGGGAAAATCCCAACAGAAATCAAAGACCTAAGAAGGGATTTTTTCTGGTGTTTTCAGTGTAGGGAAATAATTATTGGGTAAATCTTAGAAATTCGGGATACAAGACAAACAGTTTGTGTTTGCCCTTTAAAGAAAGCTGAGTTTTTATAGACTGAAAGGCTTAGCATTTCTGCCTGATGGGACTTCCACAAAAGGTAAACCCAAGCTGAACTTACTGCATGATAATTTTCCAGGTATTAAGGAAAAAAAAATCCAATGAAATCTGTTCTGTAAGCAGTGATTACAGAAGGTGGGAGACGGGGCTGGAGAGATAGCCTAGCGGTTAAGAGCGCCGACCGCTCTTACAGAGGACCCAGGTTCGATCCCCAGCACCCACATGGCGGCTGAGAGCCGTCTGAAACTCCAATTCCAGGAGAACTCCAGTTCCAGGGGAATCCGACACCCTCTTCTGACCTCCGCGGCATTGCACGACACGGGTGCACAAACCTGCATGCAGACAGTACATTCATACACATACAGAAATAAATAAAAAAAAAAATTTAAAAAAAAAAGAGGTGGGGACATTCACATAAAAAAAAAAAAAAAAAAAAAAAAGACATAAAATAGCCCTGGAAGTCCTATAGCTATTTGCTTCCAGGCCTCTATTGTGTTGCACAGATACAAACTCAAAGTCTGAAAACCATGACTTATAAAAACCTGTGAAACAAGCTCATTTCAAGAAAGATGATACACGGTGTAAGGTGCAGTCAAAGGACACACAGCACATCCTTCCTCCAGCAGTGAACTGCCCTGAGGTCTACACCGCCTAAGAAAGGCCTGGCGTGGTGGCACTCGCCTTTAATCCCAGCACTTGGGAGGCAGAGGCAGGCGGATCTCTGTGAGTTCAAGGCCAGCCTGGTCTACAGAGTGAGTTCCAGGCTATCTGGGACTAAGGGACGACCTGTCTCAAAAGAAGAAAGAAAGAAAGCCTGAAAGTCTGGTGTGGTGGAGCACACTTTAATCCCAGCACTTGGGGGCAGAGGAGGCGGATTCTCTGTGAGTTCAAGGCCACCTGGTCTACATAGTGGAGTCCATGAGCACTGGCTACAGGGAGACCCTGTCTCAAAAAAAAAAAAAAAAAAGAGAAGAAGAGAAGGAGGAGGAGGAGGAAGGAGGGAGGGCAGGAGGGAGGGGGAGGAGGGGAGGGAGGATTATGAGGAGGAGGGGATGGAGGAAGGCGTGGAGCAGCTGCGGCTCTCGAGCATGCCTGCTCCCGACTCTATCATCACTTGGTCCTAGCAACGGCCAGCACATAGCAGAGAAAAGATGGATTCCTTTTAAATATTAATATAAGGGGTGCTGGAAATGGCCTAGCGGTTTAGAGGCGCCGACCCGTCTTGCGAGCGACCCGGAGTTCAATCCCCCCCCACATGGTGCCGAGAACCGTCTGAAACTCATCATGATTCAGACGAACTCCAGTTTCAGGGGAATCCTGACCCCTCTTCTGACCTCCCTGCATTCGCACTTTTGCACAAACTTTGCAGACGTACAACATACACAAAATAAAAAAAAATAAAAAAAAAAAAAAAATAATTAATCAAACAATAATAATACCAATATAGATAAAAGAAAGACTGTTTTGTGTGAAACAAACAACAATGGCACCACCTTGAGGTCCAATCTAAAATTGTATCTTCGGAGGTCTCGCTCATTGCTTCCTGATGCCTTGATCACCTAGAAAGAAGAGTTGGCTCAGGAGAAGGCAGACCAAAGATTTATTTACAGTTAAACCCACGTAACCTCTTCTGACCTGTATGAAGTTCCTACGAAGCTTCTTGCTCAGATCCATGGGGATGTTTGCTCTTGCTTTGACTTTATGAAACGAAAGATCTTAACTCACTCCTAGGCAAGTCTCCTTAATCTGAGCATGGACAAATAATAACTTCCTTCACTACATTCTCTTCTGCCCCCCACATATCCAGATGAAGAGACTGCTACATCAAGAGCAGCACAGCATCCCATGGCTGGGACTTTGGCGGTCTAGTCTCAGCTTCTTTCCGTTGTGTGATAAACTAACTCTGCCAAAAGCAAACTTTAGGGAGAAAGGGTTATTTGGGCTCACAGTCAAAAGTGGCAGATCAGGCTAGCAAGAGCTCCAGACTTAGTCACTCTGCACTCAGTCAAGCAGAGTTGGAGTGCTCAGCTCTGTTTACGACAGTCCAGAACTCATGCCCAAAGAGCACCATCCACAGGGAGAGAGTCTTCCCTCCTAAATTAATGCAATGAAAATAATCCCCCACAAGCATGCCTAGGGGCCTGTCTTCCAGGTGACTCTAGACTGTGTCAAACTGACAACTAAAGCCGCGAAAAAAATACGACAACCAGCTGTTCCTATCTCTGGGCTCCACATCCTGTCACTAGCACTGAGTGCTGCCACTTAAGTACCTACAAAGGTTTTCTTAGTACATGCAAAGAAGATTTTTAGGTTTATTTTTATTTATTCTCGGGGATGAAGTACTGTCTGCATGTAAGGTCTGTGCACCCATGTCGTGCATGGCTACAGAGGTCAGAAGAGGAAGTAGATTCCCCTGGGAACTGGAGTCAAAGACAAGTTCTCAGCCCGCCAGGTGGGTGCTGGTGATCGAACCGGGGTCCTCTGCAAGAGCCAGTCGGCGCTCTTAACCCGAGGACATCGCTTAGCCCCCAAAGAATGTTTTATACTTGATTTAGGCCTCACAAACAACCAGTGAATTGTACCGCATCAACAATTTAAGAATGAGAGAAACAGATCAGAAAAGGCAGAGCAGTGGTTCACAAGGAAGAACGGTCAAACACAAAGTCCTTGCTTGTTGCTATTTCCTCATCATAAAGCAGAGAAAGAAGGTACCAGTCAGGAGATTGCTACCTGCACTTCCTGATTTAGCATGATCATTTCCAACAGTAAAGAGCACCATCAGCTCTTCTCAACCAGTGCAGAACTGCATACATTCGAACTCATCTTGCTCCTTCCTAATTGTCTGTCTATAGTTGCAGGACTGGAACAAGCAGGGTCATAAATAGCAGGGATGACAGAGGTAGACAGCACTGGTATCTTATGAAGAACTCTGATCACTNGGAGGAGGAGGAGGAGGAGGCGGCGGCGGCGGCGGCAGCTGCCGCCGCCTGGATATCTGGTCCTAGCAAGGCAGCAGCAGGAGAGAGAAAGATGATTCTTTTAAATATTAATATAGGGGGGGCTGGAGAGATGGCCTAGCGGTTGAGAGCGCCGACCGCTCTTGCAGAGGACCCGGGTTCAATCCCCACACCCACATGGTGGCCGAGAACCGTCTGAAACTCCAGTTCCAGGAGAACTCCAGTTCCAGGGGAATCCGACACCCTCTTCTGACCTCCGCGGCATTGCACGACATGGGTGCACAAATTTGCATGCAGACAGTACATTCATACACATACAGAAATAAATAAAATTAAAAAAAATAATAATAAATATTAATATAAAAAGTAAAAGACTGTTTTGTGTGAACAAACAACAATGGCAACCACCTTGAGTCCAAGTCTAAAATTGTATCTTCGGAGGTCTCGCTCATTGCTTCCTGATGCCTTGATCACCTAGAAAGAAGAGTTGGCTCAGGAGAAGGCAGACCAAAGATTTATTTACAGTTAAACCCACGTAACCTCTTCTGACCTGTATGAAGTTCCTCCGAAGCTTCTTGCTCAGATCCATGGGGATGTTTGCTCTTGCTTTGACTTTATGAAACGAAAGATCTTAACTCACTCCTAGGCAAGTCTCCTTAATCTTGAGCATGGACAAATATAACTTCCTTCACTACATTCTCTTCTGCCCCCCACATATCCAAGATGAAGAGACTGCTACATCAAGAGCAGCACAGCATCCCATGGCTGGGACCTTTGGCTGCTATCTCAGCTTTCTTTTCCTGTTGCTGTGATAAACTACTCTGCCAAAAGCAACTTTAGGGAGAAAGGATTAAGTTTAGCTCACAGGTCAAAGTGGCAGTCAGGCTAGCAAGAGCTTCAGACTTAGTCACTCTGCACTCAGTCAAGCAGAGTTGGAGTGCTCAGCTCTGTTTACGACAGTCCAGAACTCATGCCCAAAGAGCACCATCCACAGGGAGAGAGTCTTCCCTCCTAAATTAATGCAATGAAAATAATCCCCCACAAGCATGCCTAGGGGCCTGTCTTCCAGGTGATTCTGGATTCTGTCAAATTGACACCGCGAAATACGACAACCAGCTGTTCCTATCTCTGGGCTCCACATCCTGTCACTAGCACTGAGTGCTGCCACTTAAGTACCTACAAAGGTTTCTTAAGTACATGCAAAGAATATTTTTATTTTATTTTTATTTATTATCTAGTGTATGAATGTACTGTCTGCATGTAGGTCTGTGCACCCATGTCGTGCAATGCTACAGAGGTCAGAAGAGGAAGTCAGATTCCCCTGGGACTGGAGTCAAAGACAATTCTCAGTCGCCATGTGGGTGCTGGTGATCGAACCTGGGTCCTCTGCAAGAGCAGTCGGCGCTCTTAACCACTAGGCCATCTCTCAAGCCCCCAAAGAATGTTTTATACTTGATTTAGGCCTCACAAACAACCAGTGAATTGTACCGCATCAACAATTTAAGAATGAGAGAAACAGATCAGAAAAGGCAGAGCAGTGGTTCACAAGGAAGAACGGTCAAACACAAAGTCCTTGCTTGTTGCTATTTCCTCATCATAAAGCAGAGAAAGAAGGTACCAGTCAGGAGATTGCTACCTGCACTTCCTGATTTAGCATGATCATTTCCAACAGTAAAGAGCACCATCAGCTCTTCTCAACCAGTGCAGAACTGCATACATTCGAACTCATCTTGCTCCTTCCTAATTGTCTGTCTATAGTTGCAGGACTGGAACAAGCAGGGTCATAAATAGCAGGGATGACAGAGGTAGACAGCACTGGTATCTTATGAAGAACTCTGATCACTGCCTGTCTCTTTCTAGTGTTTCACACACAGCTGGAGACCTGTGTCCTCAGTTCCTCCATCCAAGAACAAAATTCACACACACACACACACACACACACACACACACACACACACACACACACACAACCTATGGCCCACATGGCGGCCGAGAACCGTCTGAAACTCCAATTCCAGGAGAACTCTAGTTCCAGGGGAATCCGACACCCTCTTCTGACCTCCGCGGCATTGCATGACATGGGTGCACAAACTTGCATGCAGACAGTACATTCATACACATACAGAAATAAGTAAAAACAAAATTAAAAAAAAGCAAACCATTACCGCCAGGCGTGGTGGCACATGCCTTTAATCCTAGCACTCGGGAGGCAGAGGCAGGCGGATCTTTGTGAGTTCAACGCCAGCCTGGTCTACAGAGTGACTTCCAGGACAGCTGGGAGCTACAGGGAGACCCTGTCTCGAAAAGACCCCCCCCCAAAAAAGGCAAACCATTACCAAAAAATTGCAAACTAAAGGTGGCTGTGTAGCTGAATTCTGTTTAATCCTCAGCAACACCAAAACAAAAATTAAAAAAAAAAAAACCCTCAACAAACTGCCTATTCTGATGACACTCTTCTTGATAGCTTCTATATACCAACTGCACAAAGCCTCCAAAATCCCATTTGTTGTTTTATCCAGTATAAACTTTGGGTACTTCCTCTGGGTCAGATGCTATGCAGGAGGCTGGGAGACAATTAGCCACATGAAGTTCCATGAAGGGAGTAAGGAAAAGGCTCAGAGTAGAGAGGTGGCTTGTAGAGCCCAGGCGAAGTGGCAGAGGACAGCTCACAAGTGATAATGTTCTCAAAATACTCCCGGTGCTTATTAGCTGAATAGAAGTACAAACAACTTTCATATACAGTATCCCATTCAACTCATTGGACCTATGGCTTGTTTCAGATAATGTTTCTCCATCTTCCCAAATGCTGTTATAATACAAGTGATTTTGTCAAGAAGAGATGAGGCATGTCCCCTTCTCGCTTCTGATGAGTCCTAGACCATCTAGTTAAAGGAATACAACCCTTCTTTTCCTGCCTCACACCCAAATGCTAAGAGAGCAAGTCTCTTTACATAATAGCAAATACTGTCTTACCAGACTAAGCCTGCTTCATAAGCTAGCAACCTGTGCTACGTAGCTTTGCCTGTCAACTAGACACACTTGGGTTGAGGGAGCCTCAATTGAGGAATAGCCTCCATTGGACTGGCCTCGTGGCCATATCTGTGGGTTATTTTCTTGATTGTTGAGTGATGCGGGAGGGCCCAGCCCACTGTGGGTGGTGCCACCCCTGGGCAGATGGTCCTGTATTGTACAAGAAAGCAGGCTGAGCCTGGGCCAGAGGAGCACGCCAGTAAGCAGTGTTCCTCCATGGCTTGTGCCTCAGCTCCTGCCTCCGGGTTTCAGCCCTGAGTTCCTACCTCGGGCTCCCTCAGAGATGAACTATAACCCAGGAGATATAACACAAATAAACCCTTTCATCCCCGAGCTGGTATTAGTCAGAGGGTTTTGTCACAGCAATTGAAGGCAAACTAGAAGACAACCTTAGTGCAAGTTGGCAAACATTTACTGAATCTCTTCAGTGTGCCAAGGCTTTTTTTTTTTATCATATTAGTGATTCAGTAGTAGTTAGAGAAGAAGAAAAACATTCCCAGTGTAAAGAGAGCAGTCTGATGCTGGAATTTCAAAAAAGCCCACGTTGCCATAATTTTTTATCATAAACCATAAATCCACATCATCAGATACCTATGTGAAATTTTTAGATGTTGCCATCTAATTCAGTCTAATGTGTGTATATAATATATTGAGGGGCAAAAAAGATTTGGGAGCCACATTCTGGGGTGCAGATGGTTGACTTATAACATCTGGATTAAAATAACAGGTAATCGAGGATAAGCAGGTACAAATCACTTTGCTGTTTCCAAACCCATGGAGAGAAGAAAAGGGGCACAGGTCAATCTCTATGAGAGGGAGAGATGGTACGAACAGAACACTCACCTGAAGAACACCTTCAGTTACTTCTCTGCACACTGTTAGCAGGACGCCAACATGGTGCCTGGCACTAGTTTGCAGTGAAGCGATGTTCATTCTTTTGTAATCACTATTGCCAGTGGAACAAGAACAGCCCAGGGGTCAACCACACAGCAGCTGTGGTTCCAGTTACACTCGGTCCTCTCTATCCTCTGGGGCTGAACCAGTGGATTCAACCAATGGGAACCAAAGATGTTTGGAAAAAAATGTCACCTATATAGTTAACGTGTAACGTCACTGTCTACCTACCATTAGCTATATCTTTTAAATAAACATTTTTTAAATTTATTTATTTATTATTTTTTATGTACATGAGTGTACTGTCTGCATGTAGGTTGGTGCACCCGTGTCGTGCAGTGCCATGGAGGTCACAAGAGGGCGTAGGATTCCCCTGGAACTGGAGTTAAAGACGGTTCTCAGCTACCATGTGGGTGCTGGGGATCAAACCTGGGTCCTCTGCAAGAGTAGTCGGTGTTCTTAACCGCTAGGCCATCTCTCCAGCCCCCCATTAGCTATAACTCTTCTCACATATGTGGGTGTGTGGTGTGTGTGCATGTTCATGTGTGGGAGCATAAGTGTGCCTAGATGTAATCATACGTGTGAATGTGCATAAAGGCTAGAAGCTGACACTGGATGTCTTCCTTGTTTTCTCTCCATCTTATATACTGGGGTAGGTCTCTCACTTGAAGCCAGGGCTCACTGACTCTGTTCAGGTACCAGACCCACACAGCATTGACAATAGAGCTGAGGCCGCAGGCTCTGGGCCTCAAGCTTGCACAGCAAGCACTTTATCCACTAAGTGATCTTCCCAGTTGTGACATTAACTATTATAAGTAACTTAGAACACAGGACAGAAGGAAGAACTTACATTCTATGCAGATCCTAGGGACCTGAACACTTGAAGATGCGGGTGTCTCTGGAGGTCCAGAGTCCATCCACATGGATACCAAGGATCACTGTGCTTAACATTTCTCCTCAGTATCAGCATCTGTGTACTATCTGCTAGCAACAGAAATGTCAGCTCTTACTGCGGACGTGATGGGAGCCTCCCCAAGGTAATGTGCACTGGGTGAGTAAAGAAGAGATGGCTCAGCGGTTAAAAGCGCCAACTGCTCTTGCAGAGGACCCGGATTCGATTCCCAGCACCCACATGGTGGCTAAGAACCGTCTTGAATTCCAGTTCCAGGGGAATCCGACGCCCTCTTCTGTCCTCCGTGGCACTGCACGACACGGGTACACCAGCATACATGCAGACAGTACAATAATACACATAAAAAAATAATAAAATAAATTAAAAAAAAAGAAAAACTCAAAGCTATAAACTCAAGCCAAAAGGTCTAATGAATTATCTTCAATCAATTTAACTGGATTTTAGGCATATTCTTTAGCCCATTCATACCTTCATCGTTTGGTTTGTAGAATGAGAAAATACAAAACAATTTCTTTCAAAGGATTGAGGGGTCAAAGCATTGCGTATCCTACATGCCTAAATTAACAATCGTTAACTCAAATTCTGTTCCACAAACATACCCTTTCGATCACCAAGAAGCTCTCGCAGCAGCCCCTTGCTGCCCACATTTGTGTGGCCCACCTTCCGCTTCCAGCACCCTTCTCCTCACATACACCAATGCCTAGGACTTCAGAGGATTCTGTTCCCATGTCACAATAAGGAGTCAGACACTGGGTTTCTGAATTTGTTTTGATTTGTTTTGTCTTTTCGAGACAGGGTCTCCCTGTAGCCCCAGCTGTCCTGGAACTCACTCTGTAGACCAGGCTGGTCTCGAACTCACAGAGATCTGCCTGCCTCTGCCTCCCAAGTGCTGGGATTACAGGCATGCGCCCCCATGCCCGGCCATAATATACCTCTCCAGGCAAAAGCATACCTTAAATCCACCTTGCACTCTTCTGCCTGTATTACTCAGAAAAGCCAGGGAGAAAGAGGAGGGGCTTCTTGATTTAGGAGTGTGCTAAATTATTTTTAATTTGTAATCACTGCTTGCTAATATGGCCAGTACAGGCAGACTCAGGGCTAATATAACAGCAATGGAAAGCAGAGCCTAGCTCTATAATTACCCTAATGTTCCTAATAGAGTTACACAATGGACACAGAATTATGTACGGAGGGGGAAAATTGTATTAGACACCTCTGAACCTTTGAAATTGTGTTACTTAGAACCTTGGCAAATGAGCAGTAAGTATTTAAAGAAGATTAAGATGAATTTCCCATTTGGTGTCCTACTTAATTTGCATGACAATATTTGGCTGTCACCTTCTTTGTAAACTGCTCAGGGCCTTCCTGGTGCCCTCCACTCTGCAGTTACAATCTGTTAAGCATGGCACAGAGCTGTCAGACCACCACCACCAACAGCAGGGCCCAGGGTACCAGCCTCCCAACAGGGTCCTCCTGCATTCTCAGAGTTGAGTCACCTTTCAGAAAGCTATTTGAGAGGATCTGAACTTCCTCATGTGTCATGCAAATGATGTCATAACTTCCTCAAATAAAACCAGAAACTTGCTCTCCAGATATTTCCCTGAAAAGTGAATCCCTGACCACCAAACCATAATAAAATTCCATATCCCAATGGGAATTTAAACATGCCTGGCTATTTAACAAATATCTTCACATTAAGGAGAGAACATACTACTTGAGGAATCCTAAAATTGCAGATTAGGAAGGGAGCCCAATTTCCCCATGGTAGAGAGGGGAACATTCCAGCTGGTGAGGGGAAGTGACTGGCTGGCTGGCATCCTAGCCCAGTGGTTTTATGAGAAAACAGTGCATTTCCTGGAACATCTACAGAACATTCTTAGCAGACCAACCTCACCAAGTGCTTTCAGGGGCCAGCCCAGGCTCTCCCTCCCTACCCCAGAGCTTCGTTTCCTCTCCCATTGAGATTCATTTCCCCATTCTACCTGGACAGGCTATTCTCTCCCAGCCAGATTCAAGCAGGACATGGTTTGCCCAGATTTTGCCCAGTCCTCTACTTGGCTTCTCCTGTAGAGAAACACATAGCTGGGGTTCCTGTTGTTGTTGTTCTTGTTTTTTAGGGGGGTTTGTTTTTTGGTTTTTTTGTTTTGTTTTTTTTTTTTTACTTTTACACCTCTCCTCACAAAAGGAAGGCAACCGGTAACAGAAACAATATTTAAAAGCTGCTAGAATCTTATGAACGTTTTTGCAGGCAGTCCAAAATACATGGTCTAGTTTTTATGAAAAGGCAATTTGAGCTTCTACTTCTATTTCTAAAACTGAAAGTCTACCTCCACCTACTCCAGGTCCTAAGAAGTGTTCTCTTCTTTAGATACCCAGCACTTCATCTTAAACCGCCCCCCTCAGCAACAGACACATGCATTCTGTTGTGGCTGTCATGTGAAAGGCCTATAGGCTCATGTGTTTGAACACTTGGTGCCCACCTGGTAGGGCTGTTTGGGAAAATTACGGACCCTTTGGAAGATGAAGCTGTGCTGGAAGAAGTGTGACACTGGGGTGTGGGCTTTGAGATTTTAGAGCCTGGTCCCTGACGAACTCTGCCTACGCTGACACAACCAAATCACTCTTGCCAGCTCAGTTCCATCAACACTTCACGGATAATCGGCAACAACACAATTCTTCAATCACCGAGTATCTAAACAGGCAAGAATGTAACTCCAATTCTTTAATATTTGGGGGGGGGAAGTTCCAAAATGAGGGTGTCTTGCATTCTACTGTAAGAACTTGCTTATGGTTGGGTCATCATCAATAACAACCACCCAACTGTCCAAGTTCAAGAATAAAAAGCAAATTGCCAAAATACTAATAAGTTTAATTGAACCCTTTCCAAATACTCATTGACCTCTGTTCCAAACATGTAAAAAGAAAAAAAATATATATATTTGAGGTGTTATAATGTTAATATCAAATATTAATGACAAATAATTGCAAATTCCTAACTGAGCTGACTAGGAAATCTGTGAAGCTAAAATAGAAACTGAGGCCTTCTAGATGATTCGCTGAGGCTGAACTGAGTGAGTTCATGTAAGGTTGGAGCTCAAGGCAAGAGAGGCTGGAAGAGACAGAGCACTGAGTTCTCCCAGCATGGACAGAGTGTTGGGTTTCCAGCATAACAGACGATGTAATTCAGTACCTCACACAGTGTCTGTCTCACAGCAGGGAGAGAGACATGAAATTATAAACGTCTGGTCCGGCCAGGTGTGTGCCACACACCTGTAATTCTGGGCTAGCCAGGATGAGTCAGGAGGAGAAGCCGGCCAGTATGAGCCAGCTTGAACTACACCGACCCCTTCTTCAAACAGAACAAACAAAAATGAGCATCCACACTGTTCAGGAGGGTCTACCATTCAAGGCCACTTACATTTCTCTTCAAATTTTTATCACTGGAAAAAGTTGAGTAAGTAGGTCAGAGTGAGGCTTCTTAGCAGATTCCAGTTCCAGCCCTCTTATCTCAGCACCAAGATTATCAAGAAGCTACTTTATCTGGAGGACTGTCTCTTACGTTTCTTTCCCTGCTGCTGTGATAAAATATGCTTGACAGAGGCAACTTAAGGGAGAACAGATTTAATTTATTCTGGCTCGCAATTCAGGTTATGGTGTGTCATGATGAGAAAGTCCCCAGAGCAGGAACTTGAGGACTCTGGACACACTGCCGCCTCAGTCAAGAAACTGCAGCTCAGATATCTCAGATGTCTCTCTCTCCACTTACATGTGCAGGACCTGACCATGGAACTGGACAACTCACCATGGACGGATGTTCCCACCTCATTTAGTGTCATTAAGATCATCTCCCACGGGCGTGCCCACAGAGGCCCATGTCCCAGACGATCCCAGATTCTGTAGACAGTGAACACCGGCCATCGCAGGCTGCTTTGATGGTATATGCCAATGCATGTCAGTGCTTTACAAGACCAGATGCAAACATGTGTCCATCCAACATGGGGAAACTAGGCGGGGTATGTACTTTAATAATGCACTAGTCACTTTCCAAAAAGAGTCACAACACTATAGAGGCAGATCCCTTCATTCACATAAAACCCAATTCAACTGATATTTTGATTACAAAATAAACTTTAAAAATATATTGCCATCTGTCTTTCACTAGAAAAATAATCTGTTCTCCATTATCCCCACAACGACAGACTACATTAACTATGCCCTAATTAAACGTTCTAAATCTGGAATGAAACTCACTAGGATGGGGAGGGGGAAGGAAAATCAACAAAAGGCCTCTATCTTCATGAAACTGTCCTAATTTAGTCAGTGTCAAGGGCCCAGTTGACTTTTACAGTGCTTAATCAATTAGCTGAGATCTGCCTTTTTTAAAAAAAAAGACACTGTGGATGGGCTGATATTTTATACAAAAGACTATTGAATAATCAGAAGCCACAAACATCCAAAGAATGCTAGTTGCAGGGGCTGCCAAGGAACACCAAGTGACAGGACGAAAAGACTGTACCAGGAACCAGAAGCATGGCAGCCCAGGCTTCCAGAACAGAGGAATGCCTCTGGTCTCTTACCTTGCCTGCTACTCCTCACTTCCACTCCTCCCCTGCCCCCAACCTCTGTCACCAGTTCATGTGGTCTGCCATGAATACACAAAGCCTGGAACAGTCAGCTTCCTGAACTGCAAAGAGAGAACGGAGAAGCCCAAAGCGCCTGGATTGAACATTCTCTACCATTCTCTTGAACAAGTGACTTGGGGATGCTGACTTCCTCAGCTGCAAAGTGTGGGAGGCAACAAAGGGATTGTCCTGAGGAACAGCGTGGAAAGGGTTTCCCAGGTGGCCAGTCATCACCGATGGCTGGCCTTGAACAAGTCACTGTTAGGAAGGTACACATCCCTATCAGTAAAGAGATGTGGTAGGTAAAGTGACCTTGAGAAGCTCACCACTGGCTTCACTCCTTCACAATTCTTTTAATCCAGTTACAGCTTTAAATCCTCCAGGGCTCTGAGTTCCCAGACCAGCAGCCCAAAGAGGAGGTAATGGAAGCTCTCATTCCATCCAGGAAGGTAGACCAACACTCTGAGTGTCCGCCCCTCCCAGGGACACAAGTCAGCCTTCATTATTCCAGATTTGTATTGTTCTGATATCAAAGTATCCATCCAAGCTATGAAAACACTGCAGGTGTAAAAAGACACACTTCAGAGGAAAGAAAGCAGACAGGAAGAGACAAGGAACAACTGAAATACCAAAGCAAGCGTGATAGATCAAAATACACTCTGCCCATGAGGTTATCCTTTTTAGCATCCTTCCTCTAACAGCAATTAAGAGAACTTCAAGGAGGCTTTGTAGCAGGGAAATGTTCCTACCTTGAAGCAGGGCCCTCCCAAGATGACTTCAAAGCCAAACACAGCCTTCCCTGGGGAGCAACACTACAGTCAACAGCTCCTGTGCTACAGGCTCCTGTGCTGCAGGCTCCTGTGCTGCAGGCTCCTGTGCTGCAGGCTCCTCTGCAAGCACCCTCCACTCTGCCCCAAAGCAAAGAAGGCCTCAGGATAACAAAGTACCCTCTCCCTTCTTGCACCCAGTTTCCATAACTAAATCGGAGGCCAGAGGGAATCTGGCCATCTGATTTCCAAGTTCCTTAGGAATAGTTACTCGTAAGATTCCTCCACCGAGTTCCACTTTGCATGGGAAAAGTTTAATTTTTTTAAAGAGGTTAAGAAAACAGGCATTATCGACTTACTTGTTTTCCGCCTGCAGATAGACTGCTTAGGTCCAAATCCCCAGTCTACCAAGTAGCTCCATGATTTCCTGCATTACTGCTCTTTGCTCCTGAGTCTCATCTCCAAAGTAAAGGTTAATGTTACTTTCTTCACAGTTTGGTTAGGACTAATTTTTTTTTTTAAATAAAGGTCAAGTACAAAATACTTAGAACTGTACCTGAAACACACTAAATGTTATTATTCCCAATGTTACAAAGCTATACTTGCCATTTAAAAAAAAAAAAGGAAATTTATTAGCAAAACAGCTTGCTAGAACAGATGAGCAGAGAGAGAGAGAGAGAGAGAGAGAGAGAGAGAGAAAAGCTGGAGTCTAGTCATGATTCCGCCCCAAAGTAACTGAATGCTCTACAGTCGGATGAATTACACCCTCCTTAGGGCCTCAGTTTCCAAGGCCAACAACCCCAGGATTCCATGAAGCATTCAGAACACAGGGGATAAGCTAAGAGTTCAGTGTTCTGTCTGACCTACTTTTTTTTTTTTTTTTTTTTTTTTTTGGTCTTTTCAAGACAGGGTCTCCCTGTAGCCCCAGCTGTCCTGGAACTCACTCTGTAGACCAGGCTGGCCTTGAACTCACAAAGATCCGCCTGCCTCTGCCTCCCAAGTGCTAGGATTAAAGACGTGCGCCACCAAGCCTGGCTGACCTATGGTTTTAAACCTCACTGTGTCTCTTTAAAGTTTTATTTTGGTCTCAATCGTTAAAAAACTGTATGTAGGCTTCTCCTAACAATCCCTAACATCCAAAACACAGGGGTCCGGAGCAGTGGTTCTGAAAGTGTGATCCCTAAATCAGCAGCTGCCAACCCGGAAATTTGTCAGAAATACAAATTCCCAGGCTCCATCCCAGACCTGGAATATCAGACTGGGAGTAAACCCAGGGATCCCAGCTAAAAGAGGAGACTCAAGTCCCCAAACCACCGAGCAGCAGGAAAACTGCAAGAGAGCAGGAGGTGAGGTGCTTCACCACTGCCCCCTCATTCTCGCTCTGGCTCGCACCCACCGCACTCTCTCCCTCACCATCCATTCCCTGGTGGGCCTTCTGCAACACAGGCTCAGTCTACATGGACCCTGCCCCTCACAACAGGCATTCGAGCCCCTCCGGTGCCTTATGCCCATAGGACTGGTGTTGCTTGAAATCACAAACAGCCGGCATGAAAAGCAGGCTACGCACACTGAGGGCACAGTTGAGAGAACAAACTGTTGAGTTTCCTTTATTAATCACAACACAAGCCGCACAAGCAGCTGCTATTGAGAACAGCTGCGGCAGCTAAAAGGGTGAACTTGAAGCAGCCTGGGAAAGTGATTACAAACTCAGTGTGGACCCAGCACACTTATGGGCGATGGGCTTGGTGCTGCCTCACACCTCGGCCCCTCTGGTGGATCCAGAAATCTTCCTTCCACTCTCAAGGAAGGACACAGGCTGGGAGAGAGTGGGCTTAAAATACCAGAAATTGGGGGGGGAGGGTTTCAAAGGACTTGAGCTAGATCCTACCTCATCTACTTGTGACGTCACCTTTAGGGAGGACTACTCTCTGTCTTTGTTTCTTCCCAGGTTGAACTGGGTACAATAACTACCTCCCAGAGTTGGAATAAGAACTCAGTCAAATGCCGGGCTTGGTGGCGCACGCCTTTAATCCTAGCACTTGGGAGGCAGAGGCAGGCAGATCTTTGCGAGTTCAAGGCCAGCCTGGTCTACAGAGTGAGTTCCAGGACAGCTGGAGCTACAGGGAGACCCTGTCTCAAAAAGACCAAAAAAAAAAAAAAAGAACTCAGTCAGAAGATAACCTGCACAGGAAGGTGTAAACTTGGGAGGACTACACAAAACCAAAGCTTGCTGTCACATCCTGAACACTGTGGTTTGACCACAAATCACCACAGCAGAGTTCACTGTTTGTTGCCCTAGGGCCATCAGAGATTAAATAAATCAGAGGACGACAGGGCTACAAAGGATCTCTGAAAAATCTGCAATCCTCCTGGGCTTGGTGGGCCAAGTTTCTGATTCTAGCACCCAGAGGCTAGGGCCCAACAGTAAGGACACCGACGTCACACGTTCAAAGGCAGGCTAGGCTACATAGTGAGTTTAAGGGTAGGCTGGGCTACATAGCAAGACCTTCTTTCAAAAACCAAAACAAAATAAACAAAAGATTTGTGATTAAACCTTTTTACGTGGCCCTCATTTCCACTCTCATCTCTGAATGTCCGGGACAGAGCACTGCCTCGCAGTGGTTCCACACGGAAGCATCCACTTACAGGATACTCAACACATTCCCAGGCCTCAGCTGAATCTGAACACAAACCAGTCTATCTCAGAAGTAAGATATACTGGACTATAAGCACCGCTGAAAGCTACCTGCATATGAACACCCACGTGAGGGACCTGCACGCTTGCTGTTCCATGTACTGGATTCCTTCTACCCAGTTCTGCTGCCTCGTATTCTGTGCTCCTTGTTTTACTAAAATGCACAATCCCATCTATTTGCAAGCTTAATCGTGTTAAACCCTCCTGAGAACAGAAACCTTTGGAGGCAGTGATCTTGCTATCCTGATTCACTGCTCCGTGCACTCACATAGTAACAGCACCGTAGTAAGTAGACTAGCACATGGCTGGCATACTAACTAGGAATTAATGAATGAATGCTTAGCACCATTCACAGTGTATACACTGCAGACATTCCAACCCTAGTTAGAAGAAACAAAACCATAAACAAGTTCTAGACCAACTTCCACTTGGGTTTGAGTCAACTCTCAGTAGTAATCAAGTCTTATGCTGAGGAAAAGATTTTTTTTTTGGTCTTTTTCAGACAGGGTTTCCCTGTAGCCCCAGCTGTCCTGGAATTCGCTCTGTAAACCAGGCTGGCCTTGAACTCACAAAGATCCGCCTGCCTCTGCCTCCCAAGTGGGAAAAGATATTTTTTAAAAAAAAACAAATTGAGTGACAGTTCTTCTTGTCCACTGTTCCGAGCACTGTCTGTAGTTAGTTATCTTGTGTGGAGGGAATTCATGAAAAGGCACTTAAGAGCATGAAAAACAGATATCTATTTCCTGGAGTCAGGCCCTCGGAAAGTGGCATACACATGAACCGTCCCTAAGAGACCGCTCAGCTGTCAAGTACTTATCAAAGCTTATTGTAAACAATGCCATAGACCCTAAGAACCAGCTGGACAAGGCCGAAGAATCAGGAAAACGCATGGCCACAGCACTTGAACTTACACCCCAGTCTCATTTAGAGTACATGTCTACTATATACCATCAGCTCTGGAGGGCAAAAGGCCCCAGAGGTGAAAGGACCGTGCTGTAGTGGCCTAGTCTGAGAATACTGACTCCTCCCAGAAACCTGTGGAAGACGTTTGGGGGGGGTGTGGGGGGGGACCTGTAAGAGAGGGCTTAGAGAGATGGCTCAGTGGTCATGAACACTAGCTGCTCAGAGGACCCAGGTTCAGTTCCCAGCACCCACAGAGATGCTAACAATGGTCCATAACTCCAATTGCAGGGAATCCAATGCCCTCTTCTGACCTCTGTGGACAATGCATGACATGGGTGCACTTACATGCAGGAAATATATGCATACACATCAAATAATAAATAAAAGATGTTTTAAAGCTCTATAATAAGCAAAAGGCACCCGTAGCTGGTTAAGTTTTGTTCCCCGTACCACCTTGAACAAAATCCCATCCCTGTCTCTGTGGCACATTAATAGTTCCTACAGACTCTCTGAGGCCTAGTCTAAACACACTACTATACAACACAGGAACGTGGCCTGCAGTCTATAAAACACTTTGTTTACTGAGCAAAGATAAATTATTTGTATTATTGACATCAACCACTCCACTTGCAATAAAGAAGTACCATATACTGTATCTGGAGGTCCACAGGAAACATTCAACCACTTGGAGAATGAATGATAAGACTACTGAACAGTGCCCTGGGAAAGACTTTGAATGTAAGGCCCAAACATGGGCAGGCAGAGATCTAGAAGCCCCCCAAGATGCCCAGCGAAGGAAAACAGGGGTACAAGAGAGGGAGCATCCTGAGGGGAGTTACAAGGCACCCTATGCTGCTCTTGGCAAGCAGCTTCCAGCAATCACCCTGGACACTTCTTATGCTGCCCTAGGGTAAGTCTTAAGGGCAGAAATTTAGTAAGTAGAAAAAAAAATGACCTGCATTTCTCTGCCACATAACAAAATAGGATCAAGACTTCCTCAGCTCCAAAGAAGATGATAAAAGTGTGGATTAACAGAGGAAAATCACAGACACCATATCAGATACTGCTCATTTCTTAAGAAGAACCTAAAGGGGGGCTGGAGAGATGGACTAGCGGTTAGGAGCACTGACCGCTCTTGCAGAGGACCCAGGTTCGATCCCCAGCACCCACATAAGGCGGCCGAGAACCATCTGAATACTCCAATTCCAGGAGAACTCCGTTCCGGGGAATCCGACACCCTCTTCTGACCTCCGCGGCATTAGCACGACACGGTGCACAAACTTGCATGCAGACAGTACATTCATACACATACAGAAATAAATAAAATTAATAAAAAAATTTTTTTTTAAAGAAGAACCTAAAGGAAGAAGGTTTAAAAGGAAAAGCTGCAAAGAGTGACTCAGTCATCTACATTTAATGCGTACCTATTGCTACATGACCTCACTAGAGGCAACACATGTAAATCATGTACAGCCCAGGAAAGAATGTGCTAAGGGCCACAAGGGAGCAGGTACTAGGGGTAACAATCTTCCTCCCTGGAGGAATATAGGGAAGTTTGAACTGAGAGAAGAAAACTAAGCGCAGACATGTCCAAATGGGACTCAATGGTGCTTTCAATGGGCCGGTCTACTCTGTGAACTCCTACGATAACTTTGCTTGTTTGGGTTGTAAAGAGAGACCAGTTATAAGGGAACAAGATAGACTCCATTTTTCTATTTTGTGGAAATGCACCATCTGAGAAACAGCCTCCCACCCTCAGATTCCAGAAAAAAAAAACACAGAATATCTCAATAACCAGCAGGGGAGGGCCAAAGGTTGTTTGTTGAAAATAACTAACAGGGAAAGACCGAAGGTTAAACATGTTTGTTCTTCTGCCAGGATGTGCTCAGTGAGTAAAATCTACACACCCCCCCCCCCCCACGTCCCACAAGAACGCGACCTAACCGCTCATTGTAAGAATCCACATGCTTCCTCAGTCCCTATGTATCAATAAAAAAATGTAAAAACTGGAAAATTCCCCATTTGCAGTTTTCTCCCTTTAAAAACCCAACTCCCCTGGACCAAGTGCTGCTCTCTCCTCTCCGCTGGGTCGGACAGGACAGCAGCCTGAGCCAGAATAAAGACTTTTTTTTTTTTTTTTAGAGACAGGGTCTCCCTGTAGCCCCAGCTGTCCTGGAACTCACTCTGTAGACCAGGCTGGCCTTGAGCTCACAAAGATCCGCCTGCCTCTGCCTCCCAAGTGCTAGGATTAAAGGCGTGCACCACCACGCCCGGCTAGACTCTGTACTTACATTAGAGCTGTGCGTTCTGGTGGTCTTTTGGGTGTCCCAGTGATCTGGGCATAACAGGGTTTGGTATGTTTTCTGGGGATAGGGCCTTGCTTTTTTGTCAGACTCACCTGAACTGGCTATATATAATTTAGGCTGGCCTCACGCTCCTGAACTTCTACTTGCCAAGTTCTGGGAGCTCTGGTTTGCACCTTAAGGTGTGGCAAGAATGGTGTATTTAAATGAAAACGATAATGCTGCATAGAATTTCAAAGAAAGTCAATGTTAAAATACACAATTACGTGATTCTTGATTAGCCCATTAAACAAAATCTAGAAAGACTGGTATCTTCCATCATTTTGAAGCAACAATAAATGGTTTTCTAAATTTTTATTACATTTATTTATTTTATGTATGTATGTACGCATGTGCCCCAACGGGTATTTGGAGATCAGTCTGCGAACTGGTTCCTGCCTTCTGTGCATTCGGGGGACTGAACTCATGTCCTCAGGCTCAGAAACTAGCATCTTTAGGCCCTGAGTCATTTCACTGGCCACTGTAATATGAAATGAAGATACCTGTGATTTCTATTAGCCACAAAAACACAGGTACCTATAATACTGCTACACTTTGTTTCCTATATTTACAGCAGAAGAAAATGTTTTATCTCAGAAGTTAAGAAAAATAAAAACATCCTTGGGGCAGGAGAAATGGTTCGGCAGGTAAGAGCACATACTCCTTTTGCAGAGGAACCAGGTTTGGTCCCAGTACAATCACCTGTAGCTCCAGTTCCAGGCCCTCTGATGCCCTCTTCTGGCCCCCACAGGCTCCTGCATACAAGTAGTGCATATATTATCATAGAGGCACACACATACATTTGAAAAAAAAAATGAAAATAAATCAATCTTTAAAATAAAGGCATCCTGGGGCTGGAGGGATGGCCTAGCGGTTAAGAGCGACGACCGCTCTTGCAGAGGACCCGGGTTCGATCCCCAGCACCCACATGGCGGCTGAGAACCGTCTGTGACTCCGGTTCCAGGAGAACTCCAGTTCCAGGGGAATCCGAGACCCTCTTCTGACCTCTGCGGCACTGCACGACACGGGTGCACAAACCTACATGCAGACAGTACATTCATACACATACAAAAATAAATAAAATTTTAAAAAAATATTAATGTTTTTCTTGGGCTGGAGAGATAGCCTAGCGGTTAAGAGCACCGACTGCTCTTGCAGAGGACCCGGGTTCGATCCCCAGCACCCACATGGCGGCTGAGAACCGTCTGTAACTCCAATTCCAGGAGAACTCCAGTTCCAGGGGAATCCGAGACCCTCTTCTGACCTCTGCGGCACTGCACGACACGGGTGCACAAACCTACATGCAGACAGTACATTCATACACATACAAAAATAAATAAAATTTTAAAAAAATATTAATGTTTTTCTTGGGCTGGAGAGATAGCCTAGCGGTTAAGAGCACCGACTGCTCTTTCAGAGGACCCGGGTTCGATCCCCAGCACCCACATGGCGGCTGAGAACCGTCTGTAACTCCAATTCCAGGAGAACTCCAGTTCCAGGGGAATCCGAGACCCTCTTCTGACCTCTGCGGCACTGCACGACACGGGTGCACAAACCTACGTGCAGACAGTACTTTCGTACACATACAAAAATAAACAAATAAATAAAAATTTTTAAAAAGACTATGTAGAACATACAAAGGGGGACAGGAGATAGAACTGAAAAATGATTAAACCCTCAATGTCACTATATTAGGGTCCATCACCTTCAACAATTAAGTCACAGAATGAACTCTAAGTACAGAATGGCATCTTCTTTTAGAATATAAATGACGAAAAGAAGGGACGAGATCATCATTCCACAGGTGTCTAGTCAGACCTTCCCTTAAAAAGTGTGGTGGACATATCCCATGTGATCTCTGTTATATGCTGTATGCATGTCAGTACATATAAGTATATGCATG
The DNA here is from genome assembly GCA_009823505.1 of Rhizomys pruinosus. Lineage (NCBI taxonomy): Eukaryota > Metazoa > Chordata > Mammalia > Rodentia > Spalacidae > Rhizomys > Rhizomys pruinosus. The sequence goes on from VZQC01008923.1 coordinate 994,557, forward strand.
GTATAAACACAGATGTCTGGGCTGGAGAGATGGCCTAGCGGTTAAGAGCACTGACTGCTCTTGCAGAGGACCTGGGTTCGATCCCCAGCACCCACATGGCGGCTGAGAACCGTCTGTAACTCCAATTCCAGGAGAACTCCAGTTCCAGGGGAATCCGAGACCCTCTTCTGACCTCTGCGGCACTGCACGACACGGGTGCACAAACCTACGTGCAGACAATACATTCATACACATACAAAAATAAATAAAATTTATAAAAAAAAACAAAAACACAGATGTCTAATAAAACGCACAGAGAAATATTAATAGTAATTAAAGTGCAGGAATGACTTCTTTCTTTGTATCACCAATTATTGGAAAATGAAAAAAGAAGTTCAACGGAGGTAGAAGATCTATGCAGGATCACACAGACACCAAGCACAAACCAGAACTGGTGCCAGAACTCCCATACATGCTTCTTTCAAACTGCAGAAGAGATTTCAGATTCCGAACTGGATGCAGACTCAGGCAGTAGAGATAATTATTAATCCTGACTGCCACATTCTTACACATTACAAACTAATGCTCTGTTTCCATAAATGATCTGCCAAAAATCACATAGCAAGTATCTAGAAGTCTGAGGTAGAATCCGGGTCTCCTGGCCCATGGGAGCAGAGGATATTGCCCTTTGTCAAAATCAAAGTCTGTGCATTGGTCTGACCTTGGTTAAATTTCAACAATGTCACCTACTTGCTGATAAACGTCGGCAAATCATTCCTGAGTTTTTCCAATTCTTTCCCACTAAAGGGTTACGGTAATGATTAAATGGCATAAAGCCCTATCAGAACCTCTGATCTCAGATGAACCACTCTTTGGTTCATTGGCCTGGATCTAGTCTCAAAAGTTGGCCAGGATGACACTCACTGTGCTAGTGGACAGAGAATGTGCAGCCTCAGGCCTAAAGCAGACAGACTCAAGTGCTGAACAGCCAGTTTGGGGATCTCTGGGGATTCGGAATCAATAGGTCTGAAATGGGACCAGAGAGTGTGAATTTTTCTAAAGCTCCCCCGGAGAATCGAAAGGGCTTAACATTCAAAGACAAGTTCTCAGTTTGACAAGAGGGACTCTAATGGGCTTTGAATGCAGAAGCAGCTCAGCCTTATGGAGAGCAGGCCAGGGACTGATGGTGGCACAGGAGCCACTAGAAGACCCAGGACTTGCGACATTTGAGGGCCCTTCTGTGGAAGATGAAGAGTACAGCTGTCCAGAAACAAGGAGAGAGAACTAAAACCAATTCAAATTAGCACAAAAATAAATGTTTAAAGGGATACTCCCTGCCAGGCCCCTAAAGCATATGTTTTCAGAGCAGGAGCAAACTTCAGAAATCATCTTAGAATCTATACATATATATTATATAATTAATATATATATATATATATATATGTGGCAGAAGTCCATGAGGTCACAATTTACATACAATAAATATTGTTGGGTGAACCCCATAAGAGAAAAGGGGCACTCAAATATCAGAAAGTCAGGGCTTCCCAATGGCCTACTGAAGTACCACACAGTTTAGGACTCTGAAGAAGCCACACGCACAGTGCTCACTGGGCTGTAAGGGGACTCTTAAGAGAGCCCCAAAAAGACATGTGAATTTCTCAAAGTTTATGCTCAAGGCTGGGTGTGGTGGCTCATGTCCAGTACTTGAGAGACAGAGGCAGGCAGATCTCTGTGACTGAGGCCAGCCTAGTCTACATAGCAACTTTCAGGCCAGCCAGGGCTAAAAAAAATAATTTGTTTGCTTTTCATCTTCAGACTCCTGCTGAGGCAAACAGTATTATATTTATATATATCAAGTACTTGTTGACTGCATAAAAGAAGGACAAAAAGGACAGAGACCAACAGATGGGCAAAGAGCAATTACCCTTGTCCTACAGGGGAACCAGGCTACTAAGTGGAATATCCGTCTGCATTCAGTGAAGACTTCCAGTTTTCTGAATCAAGAGTACCCGAAACTGATGGCTGTCAATTGAGAGGCATGAAAGCTTTTGCAATGGAAATACCTGGGTCTAAAAAACAGATAAACAGTACCTGGGTCTCAACCCTGCTCTGTATGACCTAGGTATAAGTACTTGACTACCTTGGACTTCAATGCTTCATCGGTACCAACTTCCTCCTCCAATTGGCTGGATGATGACACTCATCCTTAAAATTGTCAGAAGGAGATTACAGGAGCTGATGGATTTATGCACTATAGTCAGCACAGACTATGAGAGCACTTAAGGACTGCAACTCATGTTGGAATTAATCATGCCCCCTCCCACACCACAGCCACAGCCACTGCCACTATCCTCTGAGGCTGCTTTTGCATCATTCTCCAGAGCTCTCTCAGATATTAAACTGCAGAAGCGGGGCTGGAGAGATACCCTAGCGGTTAAGAGCACCAACTGCTCTTGCAGAGGACCTGGGTTCGATCCCCAGCACCCACATAGCGGCTAGAACCGTCTATAACTCCAATTCCAGGAGAACTCCAGTTCCAGGGGAATCCGAGACCCTCTTCTGACCTCCGTGGCATTGCACGACACGGGTGCACAAACCTACATGCAGACAGTACACTCATACACGTACAAAAATAAAATTAAAAAAAAAAAACTGCAGAAGGAATTTCACCTGAAGTTTTCTAATAAAGCACATTTCTTTAAATAAATAGTAACATCATGTATGCATTCTTTTTCAGATAGCAAAGTAACTTTACATTTAGCTATAATACTGAAATGATGCTTTTACTCTTATCCACCTGTAACCAGTTAAAAAACTAATCCCACACAGCCAATAAGAGGAACGCAGGGGCTGAAACTACAGATTGCATTACAGAAGTCATGACTAGCTCCATCAAGAATTCAAAGAGATGAACTTACTATACAATAAATATACTTGGAACTCAGGGACTGTTGTATTATACTAATGTTCTTGAAGCAAAATCCTCCAACAAGTGAATTTTCAAAACAAAACTCCTCTCTGGATCTCACGCTTCCACTCTTAGTGAACTCAAGGGGGAGCTGAACAAGTCTTCTGAGTCACTACAATTTATTGGCCTCTTGCCCTTGTTTCTTATACCCACTAATTTTCAGCATCGTCCTCCGTGAAATGGGAGGGGCATCCCTTATTCTAAAGGCTGTGTGGAGCATCTGGTCTGGGCAGGTGATCAGGAAATTATCATCCTCATGTGATGACATCAAACCCTTGTCTGTCAGTGGCTTGCTGTCTTCGTAGTCTGCATTCTCTCTCTTTCACATGTTCTACTGAAGCACCACTGGTCCCCATCTCACCTCACCAGGGAATGGAGACCTCAGCAGGGAATGAAGACGACAAAAAGCCAGCAGAGACATTATGCTAATACCAAATATTATTAAAACATTAATGAACTCTGGCGGTTTCCCTGACTTTTGACAAATGGTGTTTATTAGGCACTACCATCCTCTCACACAATCTGGGCTCTCAAATATTAACTAGAAAATAACAGCAATCATTCTCCTAAAAGAACAAGGTATCAAGAAATAAGGAGCCATTCTGGATGATTCCAGCTATATCATTTGCCTCCAAAGAAACTGGAATCCGTACAAACACCTACCATGCAGCCAGATTCCAGAGACTACCTTGACTCCCAGAGGACTCAGATCAAGCCCACAGCCTATGCAGAACTCTGCTTTGACGGAACAGTGGGCGTCCTGGTGTAGGCAGGCCAATAATTACAGCTGTCTACCACATACTTTATCTGTAGAAAATTCACTCCACACTAGACAAAACAAAAAGGTCTGGGAAGCTAAAGGGACCTCAGACCAGGCTAACAACCTTGCAACACAGACAGTGGCTTCCCTGGTCACCACCCCGGGGCCCCCAACCGCCTGTGAGCAGAGGAGGCATTATCCACAAATGCCATTAAAGAAGCTTGGACAGACTCCTTGGCTATTTCATCCTGAGCGAGAGGATAATGTTTTTAAGCTGCTTGACAATCCTCAGGTGCAGCTCAGACTGAGGCAGAACAAAGCCAAGAGAAGTAACCCCAACAACTCCCAGAAATGCCACCCAAGAGGCACCTTAACAAGCTGGGGGTCATTAACACGCCTCATTCACATATTCATGAAAGATTCAACATAGCAGCAAGAGAAACAAAGTGTACAAAAAGAGATTTGGTTTCTTAAATCAAGCGAAAATCTGCTTTAGAAAAAGTAAATCCACACAGGGACCCTCTGCTGTGACCAAACCTTCACTCTGTCTAGAACGGCCAGCACCTCATTAAAGGCAAGCTAGGGATTGGAAAATGAATGCAGTACCTCACACACAGGGCAAGCTCAATTCGCCATCTGCCTGGTAGTGTCCAGAGGGGCAAAGGGCTAAAATAACTCCTGAATTTTCTCTCCTGCAGGTGGAATTACCAAATTCCCACGGGGAAGAAAGACATCTCCTCCAAGGTCAACTGATTGAAAAGGAAAAGATAATCTAGCTTACCTGTCAACACAATGCCACTGGTGACATTAAACACGGGCATAAATTAGGCACACTAGAATAATTCATTTTTTGTGTATGGATATAGATCTTGCTAATTCAATGTGTCAGATGAAGGGACATTAGTTCTTACTGAGCCAGGCAGGCATTTAAACCCACCCCTCCCCATCATCTCCCATCTTCTGATCCATGATTATCTTCACTACCTCTTTATAATGAAGGTCCTAAGCCAAAAGACACCAGGAAAAGGAAAGGGGGGCGCTGCAAAGACACAATGGCAGGTGCTGGTTATTCGTGCTAAAGAGAAAGGCAACTTAAATAACTGCTGTGCACTTTCTGGGGGTGTTCCCACCTTCCTGACAGATAGTCACTAGGTTTGGTTTTCCAGATACAGAGCTTTGAAAGGGCCTTAATCTTCTTCCTGAAAGCTCACTCCCACCACGTTGTGAATTAAAATAATAATCCACCTAAACAGGTGAGGTGGAATAGCTCACTAAAGATCCTCTCAAGCGCATACACCACCTAGAAACCCTGGAACACACTTGGGATGCGCGCGTGTGTGCGTGTGTTGCCAACGGTAAACACTAACCCGTCTTCCATCCAATTTACCTAATCCTTAAAGCAACTGGACCACGTCCAATCTATATTAATCCCCACTTGGGCTAAGGGGAGGAAGGAAACCCGGAGGGAATAAGAGATCCCGGGGGACAGCGGCAACAGTGGGCCGCCTGCAATCACGGTGGATCCTCCTCGGTGGTCGAAAGGCCTTTACTAAATCACATTCTCCACCCTCTGAGAAACTGACGGTGTAAATGTTGGTAGAGCAGGCACAGAGACACGCGGTGGGGCACCGCTACTCCAGTCGTGGTTCTGCGTCTCGGACTGCACGACAGCCACGGCTCCCCTGGTGGGAACGCAAGCAGCGTTCTACTACTCAGCAGCAATAATCCCACCGCAGGACGCCTCCCATTATTTTCCTTGACAAGGTATCTATCCTGTAGCAACCTTTCCGGGCTGGGAGTGGAAAACTCTTGGCCCGTGCGAGGACAATACACAAAGACGAGGGGACAGCAGCACTCCTTCGCGGCCAAGGGCTCGGCGCCACCCGGGCATTTTGCAGCAAAGAATTAAGGAATTCCGAGCTCTTGCAACCGGGGAGAAGCACCGGAAATGCTTCGGATCCCTTCAAAGGGAAGTCGATTTGCAAATCAAAGTTGCAGGAACTCCGGGCGCCCTGACTACTTCGGCGGGTTCGGTGGGACACCCAACAAGTTTGGCCACCGGGGGCTCGGCGTGACAGCGCCGCGCACGCCGCGCCACGGGAGAAGCAACTAGTCGCTCGGCATCCGCGCTGCGCCTGGGCGCCGCTGCTCCGGAGGGGGAGCCCGGGGCGGAGGGGGGTACCGGGTGGGGGGAACGTGCGCACCGGGACTCTGGGCGTCCCTCCCCACCCGGCCCGCGCCCTGCGGGGCGCCCCCGCCGCCAACAAAAGAACCCGCGGCCGGCCGAGAAGCCAGCGGGCATCGTGCGCCCGGGGCTGGCGGGAGCCGGCTCGGAGGACCGCGGAGCCCAGGCACCCCGGAAACGCAGCCGCCGCACGCGCGCACCAGGCCCCCCTTACCCAGCATGGAAAAGATGAAATCCTTGGCCGTGTGGATCTCCAGCGCTCTCTGGTCGTCGTATTCCCGCTGGTCGTGCCTGGTGAATTCTTGGATGAGTTTGTTCAATTCCTCCACCCGAGCTCCCGACCTGAAATCCAGCTCCGGGAAGGCAGGCTTGTTGTTGCAGCCCAGGGACGCTGCCTTGCTGGCGGTGGGAGCCGCCATCTTCATGCAAAACGCGCCGAGCAGCAGCTCCGCGGTGGCCGCGCACCCACCCCCGCCCCCCTCCCCGCCCCCGGCCTCCTCGGCTCGGCGCGCCCCGGCCCGTGGGCGGGCGGCGGGTGCGGCGCGCTGGGCGGCCCGGCTCGCGAGGAGCCGGACTGCGGCGGAGGTGCGTGTGGCCCCGGCACCCTCGACTCCGGCCCTGCGGCCGCGGGAGGCTGCGGGTGCCTGTGCTCCCCGCGCTCCGGCTGGCTGCGGGGACGGCGGTCCCGGAGCCGGTCCCAGCCTCCTCCCCCGGGGCAAGGAAAGTGAAGTGGAAACAATGTGAAATTCACCGGCTCTGAAATCAACAAGCTGCCGGCTCCAGCCTTACGGAGCCAGCAGCAGCGTTCCCATTTAAAGGGACAGCGCACCCGGTGGACAGAAAAATAAATAAATGACAGAGGTCTGCGCTCCGGGATCACTTGCCAATCTTTACTCCGGCTGACGCGCGTGCTGTGGACGCTCTCCTCTCCCCACCTCCACCACCCCCTTGGGGGTAGGGCTTGCCAAGCGCGTTCAAGGAGAAAGGAGCCCTCCTACTCTGCTCTTAGGGCGGTGTCCCGGGCGAGAACATCTCTGTGCGCGCATTCCCACTCTCCTCCCCACGAGCTCCCCAATACCTTTAGATGGGGAAGGGCTATGAAAGGTATTGTCTGCCCTTTGAGGGGGGCAGAGTGCCAAGAAAAATAAGAATAGGCGAATCAAAAAAGGGTGTTCATTCCGCCACGTATAGACACTCCCATTAACCGCTCAAGTGTCCCTACCTTTGCCCTAGGTAATTAGTTTTCCTAGATAACAACTCATTCAACTTAACAGGTAACGAGTTAATGAGAGCCAACCCACTTTAACATAAAGACAGAACAACTGAGGGCGTGGGGGAGGGGAAAGAATGAATTACACCCCCCCACACACACACACACACCCGCCTACCCCCAGTTCCAAAGAAGATCGGAAAGGAGGAAATTCTCTCATTAAGCTAATAGAATTTGAGTTCCCACTATTAGCCAGACAGAATGCCAGGATCTGGGGACAGGGATCAGCCACAGGACATGTCTCCAGCGGTGGAACTGGGGTTTCATGACCAAGCAGAGCCAAGCTAAGCCATCGTCCTTTACATAGCATGGAGAGGTTGTTTAAGGGTTTGTGTGACTTACACACTAAGGAAGCCTATTGCCCTTAGTAACAAAGGCGAAGATCTGGAAGGATCTTAAAACTAGGGCTCTGCCATACTTTGGCATGGGAAATAGAACAGTAATGATTGCTGCCATTTTAAGGATTATAGGAGATGATACAGGGTGACCAGTACTTAGTATGAGCAACGGCTTACCATGTGCTTCATAGAGATTAGCTGTATCGACTTCTCGCGTTCTTAGAAACTTTTTTCTTCCTCCAAAATTCATTGTCCATATTGCTGCTGCTGTGGTGGTGGTTGCCGAGCACAGACCTGCACACTGACATCCCCCTAGAACTTCTCTCCCAACTTTACACTGAAGCCATACTTTCCTTGTTCTGACAGCTTCTCCAAGCCAGCCCCCACCAGTTGCCAAGCACATAGCTACCTTTCCTTACTTGAAACCCCCAATGCACCCTGTCCTGGATAGATTTAGTGTCAACTTGACACACCTAGGTTGAAGGAGCCTTAATTAGGAAATTGCCTCCACTGGGCCTGTGGCCATGTCTTTGGGGGATTTTCCTGATTGTTGAATGATTTAGGAGGGCCCAGCCCACTGTGGGTGGTGCCACCCCTGGGCAGGTTGTTCTGTACTGTATAAGAAAGCAGGCTGAGCATGGACCAGGGGAGCAAGCCAGTTAACAGCATTCCTCAGTGGCCTGTGCTTCAGCTCTTGCCTCCAGGTTCCGGGCCCTGAGTTCCTAACTTGGGCTCCCTCAGGGATGAACTATGACCAGGGAGATGTAAGATGAATAAACCCTCTCCTCCCCAAGCTGGTATTTTGTCACAGTAATTGAAGTCAAACTAGTACACACCCTTACAGAAGCTTCTATATGGCACCAGTGAGCTCAGCTTGCTTTATCATTGTTAATGCAAGTTTCAGACAGCAAGTTGACTACCATGCATCAGACTCTGACTCTCCTTTGATCCTCAGCACAAGGAAAAAGAGTGAAAGACACTCAAAGCACTCAGGCATTTTTTTTTTTTCTGTTTTAATGTCCACAGCCTGCCTAGACATCCTCCTCTCTTTTTCTCCCTTGTTCTGCCTTTCCCTGTGATATTTTAACATCACAAAGAGACAACAGGTATTTAGCAGAAATTATTCTGATTGTTTGGCTCTAGGCCTCAATGGTTTTGAACGACCGACCTAGTCAATGAATGGTCTCCCTGTGGCTGTCTTTCATTGGCTGTTCTTCCTTCCTGTCAGCCAGATCAGAATTCTATGAATCATTGACCTTCAGTGAGCCAATTTCTGTAAAGAATGAAGCTGAGTGGTAAATATCTTTCATAGGCTCCTATACAGCTGGGATAAGATGGTATACGTATTGCTAACTGACTTGCAAAAATAGAAAAAAAAAAAATGAGGAACCTATTTCCTAATCAGTCTCTTGTAAGATTTCCATACCCTCTGGATCCTGGCCAACAGACTATGAGCTGAAGGCCAGGTTCTGTGTCTCCATTACCTTCACAGACATTGTATTTCATCCTTGTTGGCTGATCTCAGGACATTGTCCTTTTTTAGGGTTATTATCAATTTGCTCTGACTGACCTTGAACTCACTGTATAGCCAGGCTGGCCTGGAACTCAGAATCCTTCTGCCTCAGCCTCCTGAATGCTGAAATTATAGGCACGTATCACCAGGCCGAGCTTTAATTAATGTATGTGAATGAACAAATATTATTCCTGAAAGTCCAGAGGGGTCAGGATTTAGGTGAGGGCAGTCACACATCAATGTAAGCTATGTGTGTTTTTTTTACCATCAGAGTTGTTACAAATGTACAGATTTCTCCTGAGTTGAATTCCATATGACTGTGTTCATTCCTTTCTCACCTCCTATCCATGCTATATGAAATCAAAAAAGGTGATAAGAAGGTAACTAAGATGATGGCTTAGTGGTTAAGTAAGCAGACTTCCTCCCACCAGGTTGCTAGTTCCAATCTCAAGGTTTCCACTTTGTAGATGCCTTAAAATTTAGCACTGGCCATGGTGGAGCACACCTTTAATCCCAGCACTTGGGAGGCAGAGGCAGGCGGATCTCCTGGTCTACATAGCAAGCTTCAGGCCAGCTTAGATTAAAGGGAGACCCTGTCTCAGAAAGACAGAAAAAAAATAAAAGCAGGTGAAAAGACAATTTCTAAAAGACCCTAGCATGTTTGAGCCCTGTAGTAAGGATGTACAATTCTAGCGTTTGACTAAATATTCTACCATCTAAATGTGTAGGCTTTCTGGGCTGGAGAGATGGCCTAGCGGTTAAGAGCACCAACTGCTCTTGCAGAGGACCCGGGTTCGATCCCCAGCACCCACATGGCGGCTGAGAACCGTCTGTAACTCCAATTCCAGAACTCCAGTTCCACGGGAATCCGACACCTTCTTCTGACCTCCGCGGCATTGCATGACACGGGTGCACAGACCTACATGCAGACAGTACATTCATACACATAAATAAATAAATTTAATTTAAAAAAATGTGTAGATTTTCTGCCCTTCCTCCTGCAGCTTAAACCTGACCAGAGAAACTCAGAATTTCCCACTCAGAAAAGCAACTTGTCCCCCACCCTTTATGCTTCCCCTTTTCCTAATTTTATGAACCCCTTGAGAAAGAGTTCTTCATGGTGCCTCTCGGGAACTGTTTGTTTTTAAATACAGTTCTGAAGTTTCGTGGCAAACTCTCAGCCATGAATAACTGGGCTGTGCAGAGCATTTACTAAAAATAGCAAGTTCCACATCCACATGATGGAGTAACAACATTTAATTTTAACCAAAGTTTGTATGGCCTGCAGGAATTTAAATAGCAACTCAGGCTACAAGATGTGGCTTTCTTGGTCAGATGGACATTCGCTAAAATTCTGACCAATAGAAATGACCCAGGTTTCTTACTATCTGCAGATATATGAAGGAGAACATCACAGATATATGGAATATTGATGCCAGAGGGACTTGGAAAATAAGGCCTCTATACCATCTTTATATTGAGGATAGAAGAACCAGAATACAGGCAAGGAAAAGAGCCTTGCCATCTTAGAAAATAGAAACAATACGACTATTGACTATTTCCATTTTCCATACATTTCAAATTTAGTGAATGTTTATTGTGTTTCCATATTACCAGTAGGGACCTGGATATTCCTATGAACTTGCTTGATTAAGGAAAAGAAAAGGAGAGTGAAGAAGGGAGAAGAGGAGAGGAGGGGAGGGGAGGGGAGGAATAAATAGCCCTTGAGCAAAGTAAACTCATTCCACTTGAAACTTAAATTGTAAACCTGGAGTTGCTGACATTTGGAATCATCTGTTTATGTTTTCGTGACAATAGATGCATACTTAGGACTAGAGCTAAATATCCTCAGTCCTTTGCATAATTTTTTTATTTTTGAGACAGAAAGTTTCACCAAGTTCTCCAGACGGGACCTGAACTTGTGATCCTCTGAACCTCAACCTTCTGAGCACCTGGGATTATAAAACTATGCCCTGGTTAAATCTCTTGATGTGCAGAGTCTTTCAATGGCTGTCATCAAGAACGAACGTAAATGACAAGAAATGCTGGTGAAGGATGTGGAAGAAAGAGGAAGCTTCAGTCATTGTTGGTGAGATCGTAAGCTGCTACAGCCACTATGGAAGTCGGTGGAGAGGTTTCTCAAGAAGACTAAAAATAGAACAAACATATGGTACAGCTTTGTCATCCTTATCCACAGGTATACCTGTACATCCATTTTTATTGCTACTGTATTCATAATAGCGAAAAAATGGAAACAGTCTAGATAGAAGTCCATCAACTGCTAAATGGATAATCAAATTGTAATATACATACACAATGGAATTTAACTGCGATCTAAAGAAATATTAGGTGACTGGTAAAATGTCTCAGTAAAATCTTGCAGAGAGCCTCAGTTTTCTTCCCAGTACCCATGGCAAACCCCTCATAGCCCTGTGTAACTCCAGTTCCAGGGGATCTGGTGCCCAGTTCTGGTCTATAAGGAACATTGTACTCAGATACACAAACACAGACAAACACAAAGACACAGGAACACACATGCGCATGCACACTTTAAGAATAAATTTTAAAAAATTTTTTTAAGAGAGAAAGAAAAATGAAGTAATGTTTGCAGGAAAATAGGCAGAACTGGAAAATATTCTGTTAAGTGAGGTAATCCAGACTCAGAAAGACAAACACCACGTTCTCTCTCATATGAAGAACTTAGGGTCTAATTTTTATGTGTGTTTTGGTGGGAGTGAGTGAGTGTAGAGGCCAGGAAATAAAAAGCAACGCAAGAAAGGAGAAAAGAAAGAAGCTTTAAGTGAGAAGGGCAGGGAGGGTGATAGAACCTGTGATTTGAAAGTGGAATTGAAAGGGATGCTGGGAGTGGTGGGTGGCTTTAGTGTCAAATTGACACACGGTGCCCACTCCTGGGCAGGTGGTTCTGTACTGTGTAAGAAAGCAGGCTGAGCATGGGCCGGGGGAGCAAGCCAGTAAGCAGCATTCCTCCATGGCCTGTGCTTCAGCTCCTGCCTCCAGGTTCCTGCCCTGAGTTCCTACCTTGCGCTCACCTCAGTGATGAACTGTGACCCGGAAGATGTGAGCCAAATAAACCCTTTCCTCCCTGAGTTGGTTTTGATCAAACTGTTGTGTCACAGCAATTGAAAGGAAGCTAGAACACCGGGAGAGGAAGTATTTACCCAAAGAAGGGAGCAGGGAGATGCCGATGAAGACAATTTGGAAGGGAGGGCCAACTAAAGTAAGTAAGTAACCACGTGTGGTCCGTATGTCCATACATGCTGGAAGAAAATGCTATTTTGTAAGCATGTTTGTGGTGGGTAGTTGTGTGTGTGGTTTTGTTAGCATGCCCGTGTGCACACATGCAGGGTGTGTGTGTGTGTGTGTGTGTGTGTGTGTAAAGTGTAGAGACAGTGTCTGTGTATCTCTAGCTGGGCTGGAACACATTATGTAGAACAGGCTGGCCTTGAACTCACAGAGATCTGCCTGCCTCTGCCTCCTGATTGCTGGGATTAAAGGAATGCAGAACTATACTCCGCAGCAAACTCATTAAAAAAAAAGACTTCGGCCCCTCAAGTATTCTACTTTGGGCAAGTTGGGAGGTTTCTCTCCCAATTCCTCTATTAACACAGGCTATTTCAATTTCAAGAATATGGGAATAGCCCTTCACTAAGCCTACCAGGCCTCACTGAGCACCCCCCCCAACAGACATGCTCAAGTTCCCATGATTCTGAGGGCCTTGTCTTCTCCCCCCCCACCCCCTGCCCACACACGCACACCAATTCTGTGTCCTAATCACCCTGTGGGCCTAGTGAGGCTAACCAGGAAGAAAACTACATGAATCTTTCCACCCCATCTGTTGTTTTATTTCTCTATGTGCTGTAGTGGGGTGGAGAGAGGGACCTGTACTTGTGGGAAAAGAAACCAACTCTAGGAACGGGATCACGGTGCCAGGGTACCCTAGAGGTCCTCGTATGCAGCTCACAAGCACTGGTGAACAACAGCTAGTTTCTCTTAACCTCCTGCTGAAGCAGCTCACTCCAGACTTGTTTGTATTCCCATTTTTGAGATAAGAAGAAGTTAGGGCTGAGCAAGATGGATGTGTGCATGAGCTCACTAGGCTGCAACTGGGCCCTCAGCTCTCTGTTTTCTAAAGGTGGACATTTCTTGTCCTCCATCCCTTCTTCCCCAAGTCTGCATCATGAAAACTTCCTGCCTTACACTTTCTTTTCTTTAAATAAATAAATAAATAAATAAATAAATAAATAATAAAATTTGTATTACATTATGTATATGAGTGATACCTGCATGTATGTAAGTACACCCATGTCATACAGTGTCCTCAGAGCAGAGGCCAGAAGAGGGGCTCCGGACCCCTGAAACTGAAGTTGCCTGGTCCCTTTCATTACTCCCCCGAACAAGAACGTGGGCTTCCTGTGATTACTGTTGCCTTGATCAATCCTCAGTTCCTACCACTGAATACAGAATATAATAAGTGTTCAGTAAAGGTTGAGACATAAAAATGTAAAGTGACCCAGGCAGGCAGGCCCCTAAGTACATGTTCTTTCCCGAAACTGTCCCTGGTTCTGTTGGTAACGACTACTGAGCATACAGAAAAACACCACTATTCTCTGACAGTCTAGAGCTGGCAATATTTCACCCAGCCTTTAACATTCCCCACTGGGTCCCAGGGCTTGTTTCATCCTTGCCAATAAAGCTTTTTGCCTTTTGTGGTGCCTTGAATGACAGTGTCCCCGTAGACTCCAAGCGTCTAAACACTTGGTCCCCAGTTCTTGGCACTGTTCGGGGAAGGTCAGGAACCTTTAGCAGTGTGGCCTGCTGGAGCAAGCTGTCACCCGGAGCAGGCTTTATGTCCCACTTCCAATTTTCTCTGTGCTTCCTATGCCTGCCAGAGGATGTTAGCACCAGCTTTCTGATACGGCTGAGCTCCTTCATTCCGTCCCACCTTGACGGACACTTCTCTTTCTGGAGTCATAAGCCAAACAGATTCTTCCTTCTATAAATTGCCTTGATCACGGTGGTTTATCATAGCAACAAAAAGACATAACTACTATACCTCCTTCCTCCCACACAGTTTAAAATTTAAGTATAGGTTCAATAAACTCATGACAAAATAGCTTTGACAAAGGTAAGCCCCGCCTGCCTTCATTTCTTGCCTCTACCAGGGAAACCTCTCTAACATCACTTCTACTCATCAGGTTAGAAAGGCAACATCGACTGATTGCCAGCAATTAATATCTAAAGATGCGGTATTAGTTACTTTTGTGTCTCTGTGTCGCTGTGACAGAACAACTTAAGGGAGGGAGTATACTCTGGTTTGAGGGTGTGTCAGCCCACCTTGACAGGGAAAGGAGGAAGGAGATCTGTGTGTTCTGGGGGAGGGTATGGTGGTCATCACATGAGAGGCAGACAGGAAGCAGAGAGAGCAGGCTGGAACCAGGGCCTAGTCCTTCTTTCCACGTGTCAGACCCTATCTCCTACAGACTTCGACCCTAGCCCCCTGCCACCCCAAGCTGAATGAAGACTGAGACTTCAAAACACGGCCCTTAGGAGACATTTAAGATTCAAACTAGGGGGGATCTTCCAAGACCACCTGAAGCACAGCAAGGAGCTGGAACCAACCCAAGTGCCCCTCAACTGATGAGTGGATAGAGAAAGTGTGGTACATCTACGCAATGGAGTTCTACGCAGCGGTAAAGAAAGACGACGTCACGAGCTTTGCAGGAAAATGGCTGGAGCTAGAAGACATCATGCCGAGTGAAGTAACACAGCCCCAGAAAAACAAACGACGAACGATATCCCTCATCTGTGGATGCTAGCGCCAATTACCTAGTTGTATGGCAAACTGAGCAACGTCAACGTGATCTGAAAGCAACTGTGCTCTTATAGTGTGAATCCCTTAAAATATAATAAAAATAATAAAGTAAAAAAGTATATAAAAAAAAAAGATTCAAACTAAAGAAAGCAGCAATGACTCAGTGATTAAGAGCCCTGGCTGAGCCCGTGCAGAGAGAGGGCCCTGGTTTAGTTCCCAGCACCCACATGGCAGCGAACAACCATCTATAGCTCCAAACACAGGGGATCCGATGCCCTCTTCTGGCCTCCACAGGCATTGCACACACGGGCACATTTATATACACATAGGCAAAACAATCATACACATAACAGAAAAATAAATAAAAATTTTAGGAAAAAAAGATTCAAAGTGTAACAAATGTCTGTAACCCCATCAGCTTTTTGGTGAAAACTTAGGGGCCTTTGTGACTAACCACTGACACTGATATCCACCCTTTTTCTAGACTGTGAACTCGCTTAAAGGTCCAGTCCTAGGTCATCTGTGCAAATGCAGAACCTGTCTTAATCTGAGTTCTTGACTACGTATCCATAGTAGAGCATGGTACCTTGCCACGAGAAAAGTAAAGATGTTTGGCTTGTTTTACTGAGAATAATTAACTAAAGGGAAATTGATTTGACATATTGTGTGTGTGTGTGTGTGTGTGTGTGTGTAGAGATCAAATCCAGAAGTGGGTAGTGAATACAAAAATATACTTCAGAAACAAAACTCAGGATATGGAAGCCTTTTCTAAAACTAAAAGCAGCTCAGCCCACAACATACACCCTGTGAATTAGTAAAAGCCCCCTCACAGGTGTTCAGAGCTGGACTGCCTCTCCAGCAGCCCTAGGCTGCAGAAGTCTCCTGAGGTGATCGGGACCTCGAACTTCAGCCCCTGGAGTGCCTTAAGCTCTGAGGAGATCCACCTCTGGAGCTTTTAGTCTTTCAAACACCAGAATAACTAAGGACCACCTTTCTACAAGGATATACCCTACAGACTGTGTTCTGCACTAAAAACAAGGCAGTTTTTATATCCATCTTTGCTTAAAGCACAAGATTGACAATTATATATACATATATTTTTCCTTCCTAGGACATATAAATTATATATATATATATATTTCCCTATTTGGTGATTTCTTACTGTCCTCATCTAGAAGTTCTCTCATTTCACTTCCTGCAAAGAAACATGCCACAGACATCAAACACACATCCCAAATAATAATCTGTATTCAGAGAATCTCAGCAAAGAAAAGGTTTCTTTCTTAGCACATTAATTTACTCACATTGTGACAGAGCCGGTCAGTTCTCTGAGTGGTATAGACCACTAACAAGGGAATTATAGCAATAACTGCTTTGTTTTCTAGCCCTTGCCAAAAAGAGATTCTCTAAACCCTACGAGGTAACAACTTTATTGAAAACGGGATCCCCTGCCCCCAACAATGCCAGGTACAGTTATGAAGAGGAGTTGTTTCTGCTGATCTGAGACATGGCATGCTGTATTGTGGTCAGAGCTCCTTTTCAATTCCAAGTTGTGAAACTTAGAGAGAGGTCCTTGAGGAAATACTGACATTCCTTTAGCTCTATCAACATCATCGCATACAGCCATGAATACACTTCATGGATCTTGCCTTCTAATTCTACTTGCTCTTTCTATCCACGGTGGTGGTGGGGGGGTGACAAATAGGAAAACAAAATGAAAAATCCACTCTCAAATGCTTTGCGTTTCTCAGCTCTTCTGATGTAGTCTAGTGGGGTAGGGCATGTGAAAAGGAGAGACAGTGGAAAAGAAAGTACAGAAAGGAAGAGAACATATTTCCTCTAGCCTAATCCTGATTATTGTATGGTTTTTGCATTTTATTGAAATTTGCCTTAGTTTCATTTGAGGTAGGGTAACCAGGGATATATAGGACATACTTTTTATAAGTAAATTCAAACAAAGGCAGCGATTTGTAAGCTGGGAGACATCCATTCTAGCTCAGCTTTAGCCATTAGTTAGCTCCATGATCAAGGAACAATCTTCTCCCCCTTTCTGAGTCGTGTGTGTGTGTGTGTGTGTGTGTGTGTGTGTGT
>VZQC01008923.1:1011541-1050704 GCA_009823505.1 Rhizomys pruinosus
ATGTGTGGGACTTTTTGAGACAGGTCTCCCCATAGCCCCCACTGGCTTAGAACTTGCAATGTAGACCAGCTGGCCTCACAGAGATCCATCTGCTTCTGCCTTTTGAGTTCTGGGACTAAAGGCTATGCCACCACACCAGTGTCCCTTGTCCTCAAGTGAACAATGAATAAAATAAGGTATCACCCAGGTGTGGCACACTGAGACTCTCTAATCTGAAAAGACAAATAAGCTATGCTGTGTCCCTACAAACTCTTAGCACATTTAGTTTGTTCATTTCCCCACTCTATCCTGGGCACAGCTTGATTCCCATAGATCAGAGAATTCTAGGTCTATTCTTTCTCCGAAGACTTTTCTGGTGAAAGAATTAGGTCATGAAATCTAAAGCACAAGAGACCTGCAAGTGCATTTAAACCCCTCCTTGGTATTTCCTGGCTGGCAGCGGCATCCTCTCTGAGTGGGTAAGGAAGGAATCAGGATGCTGAGCTCAGGGGCTCAGTCCTGGGGCTGGCAGTATGTGGCCTGTAAGTCCTTAGGTCCCCACTAGGGTCCAAAAATAATGTCAGACCCAGAAATCTTTCTCTCTCAGAGAGAAAGCAAAATGCACCCAAAGAAAGTACATCTTCACAGGCTTGGAAACAAAAGTTCTTAAATTCATGTGGAAAAACAAAAGACCCTGAAGTAGCCGAAATCAACCCTGAGTGAAAAGAGCTACACAGGAGGGATCTCTGATACCTAGATTTAAACTATATACAGGGGATAGTAATAAAAAACAGCCTGGTAACTGGCACAAACAGACAAAACAGACTGCTTGACCAAGTGAACAAAACCGAAGATCCAATATGAGCACATACAATGTCAGGGCCACCATCTCAATGTTGACAAAGGGGGCCGAAGAAAACCAATGGAAGAAAAGGTACACATACTTCAGCAAGTGGATGTTGAGCAAAATGGATTCACCACTTGTGAAGAAGAATTGAAATTGTAAGCCCCTACCTCGCACGCTTGTACAAAGGTCAACTCCAGATGGATTAAAAGACCGTCAACGTGGAAACCCCAAACTCTAGAAGATGGATAGAAGAAAAGTTTTGAGCACAGACTAACAAAACATATGGTGCAGGAAAAGACTTCCTAAAAGACAGCAGCTGCACAAGATTAAGGTCTGACCAATTGGACTGAAGATGGGACCCTCATTAAACTCAAAAGCTTCCTGTTACAGCAAAAGAACAATCAGGAAAGTGAAGAAAATCCCACAAGAGTGGGATGAAACCGTTCACAGCGATACATCTGACAAAAGCATTGATTTCTCTAAATATATAAACTACTCAAGAAAAACAAGAAAGAAGAAAACAATATGACCCGCCTCAATAGATGGAGCATAGAGACTGAACAGAGATTCAACAGCAAAATTAGAGGATGTCTGAGAAACACCTCAAGAAGCTGCTCAACTATCACTAATCATTAAGGAAATGCAAACAAAACCACTTTAGATATCATCTTAATCCAATAAGACTGGCTAGGAGTAAAGAAAACAAATGATACCAAACTGGAGAGGTTGTGGGAAAGGGACATCATCCAGCTGCGGTGGGAATGTAAACTCGTCATACACCACTATGGAAAGCAGTTTGGAGAACCTTGGAAGACGTTGGAATGAACTGACATCCCGACCCCAGCCATACCACTCCTAGGCATGTACCCTCAAGACTAACCCACCACAGAGATACATGACCGCCATGTGTTTATTTAGAGCTCTTCTACAATAGCAGGAGCTGGAACCAACCTAAATGGCCCCAACTGAGCGAGTGGATAGAGAAAAATGAGGTAACATCTACACACAATGGAGTTCATGCGCAGTAAAAAAGACGACATCACGAGCTGGTTGGCAGGAAAATGGCTGGGCTTAAGACATCGTCTGAGTGAGTAAACAGTCCAGAAAAACAACGACGAATGGGATCCCTCATCTGTAGGTGCTAGTGCTCAATTACCCAATGTAAGTATTGCTGTATAGGGCCCCCTGAGCTTTTGTCCAAAGCAGTTGGGATAACGCATTTTGGAAACAACAACAACAACAGAAAAGACCGCTCAAAGTAACTGAACACTGAAACAGTGAAACTTCCTGGCTCCAAAACCGTCAACTTCCCCATGGAAAATATTAGAAAGGGACTGAAGAGTGGGAAACATGTCTGGCAGAAGCATGAGCTCTGGTTGGGTCGGGGAATGAGCGGGAACACGGGTCAGATTTGTTTTAAAAATAAATAAATAAATGAAATTTAATTGAAAATATAAAAAAAAATAGAAAAAGAAAAGTACCCAGGAGTGTCCACAAGAGGCTTCAAAACAGTTATAAATTTCTGGCTCCCAAATTAGCAATAAAGGTTAGTGATGTGAAGCCACATGCAAGATGAACCTATATATGGCTTTAGAACCAGCTTCTAAAACACGATCTGGGTGTAAAAACCTCAAAGGATATTTTCTTTTTCACAACTGAGATAGGGGAAAAAATCTGATCCTACAAATCTAGGCTGCACTTTGAGAAGAACAAGTCAATAAATCTTAGGTAGTAGTTGATGACAGCCTGATTTACAAAGAAAGAAATAAGCATTGGACAATAAATAACATTTTAGTCTTCCTAATATAGAAAATAGATGCAACGTTAAGGGCATAGTTATGCACAAAACCATCGTATATCAAGGGAGAGAGATAGGAGTTGTAAATTCTTTCATATTAAGAATGTCACCTTAGAGGAAGATGTTAGTGAGGAGGGCAGAACATGGGGAGAGGTGTACATGGTTTTTATGGTTTTTGTATTTTTCCTTTCTTCCGCCCCCCCCCCCCCCCTTTTTTGAGCAAGTTTCACTATGCAGTCCTGGCTGGCCCGGCAGTCACAGAGCTCTGCCTGCCTCTGCCTCCCAAGTACTGGGTTAAATGGCCTAGCGGTTAAGAGCGCCGACCGCTCTTGCAGAGGACCCGGGTTCGATCCCCAGCACCCACATGGCGGCCGAGAGCCGTTCTTGAAACTCCAATTCCAGGAGAACTCCAGTTCCAGGGGATTCCGACGCCCTCTTCTGACCTCCGCGGCATTGCACGTCACGGTTGCACAGACTTGCATGCAAACAATACATTCATACACATACGGAAATAAATAAAATTAAAAAAAAAAAAATTAAAAAGGTGTGCACCACCACACCACACTACACTTGCTTTTGTTTTTGTTTCCTGCCATACGTGTCAACAAGAGGGCCTGTTGTGTGACTTTTCTTGGAGAGACTGAAAAAATGTCTCTTCACTCCAGATAGACCACCAGCGACTGACCAAAAACAATCCACCCAACTCCAACTTGGTGAGCCGAGGAGTTCACTGGCGGTTAGTCACAGGGAGCATGGACGAGAGCTTTCCTACAAAAGCCGTGGGTCACTCAGAGGCAGCTGCATCAGCCAAAAGCTTACCTCAGCCCCTCAGTGGGTGGAGAGATGGCTCAGTGGTTAGGAGCCCTGGCTGCTCTTGCTAAGGACCCTGGTTGGATTCCCAGCACTGACATGGCTGCTAACAACCATCCATAACTCCAGTTCTGGGGGATCCAAAGCCCTCTTCTGGTCTCCACAGATATTGCATGACATGGGTGCACCTACCTACACGCAGACAATACACACGTAAAATAGAAAGAATACATACAATATTTGTTTATAAAAGCTTACCTCAGCATAGACAATGACTCAAAAAAGCTGTATCCCTAGAGCTTGGTATCCAACTTGAAGGGAGCATCACTGAAAAAAGTCACTCAAGAATTTGTTTGCTAGCTGGGCGTGGTGGCGCATGCCTTTAGTCCGCACTTGGCAGGACAGAGCAGGCGGATATCTTTGTAAGTTCAAGGCCAGTCCTGATCGACGACAGATGTAGAGTTCCAGGACAGCATGGGGACAGGGAGACCCTGTCTCGAGAAAAAGACAAAAAAAAAATTTGTTTTTTTGTTTCTTGCTGTTTGGTAATGTTAGGGAGGGATCTTGCCTCCGGAATCTTGACTAGTGAGCAGGAAGGTAATTTGGCACAAATAACAGAAAGTGGGCGGGGCAAGGGAGGGGGCCAAGGGAGAAGCAGGTATAATGGCCATTAAGACTGACTGAAGCCGGGTGTGGTGGCGCCACTCCTTTAATCCTAGCACTTGGGAGGCAGAGGCAGAGATCTGTTTGTTAGAGTATCAAGGCAGCCTGGGCTACACAGGGAGTTCCAGGATAGCTGGGGCTAAGGAGACCCTGTCTCAAAAGACAAAAAAAAAAAAAAGACTGACTGAAAATTATGTATAAAACCCATATTATAACTATAATCACATAAATAAAGAATCTTGTAAGTTTCCTTAGCTTCTTAAGTCTCCTGCACCTTCCTTATCCTTTTAGGAAGGAATACTTTCACATGGAGGCATCGGCCGCACCACAGAGCTAAATAATGAGGGGTCCTCCACACCAGATATCAGTTAACCCATCAATATATGTCAATAAACAGCAAACCAAACAAACCCAGAAAACCCTATTAGGCAGCCTAATGAATGTCTAAAACCCAGTAAACAAGACATTTTGAATGGCATTCTGCTTTATTCCTTCACCGTTTCCACATATACTTATTGAGCTCTGTGCTATGCAGGGTCCTGTACTGAACACCAGAAACACAGCAGTAGAGGAGAACAGACTCCTAGCTTCCTGGCTCTACATTTCAATCACAAGCTGAACATATATCAAAATCAGTTCTCTATCTTTAACATGGTCCTCTAGAAAAACCAGACCTGTTGCATATGCCTCTATTGAAAAGATTCATTTCAAGAATTTATTCATCAGTTGTGACGATCGGTAAGTCCAAACCTGCTGGGCAAGCAGGACTGGAAGCGATAGGCAGGTCAGCAAGCTGGAAATTCTAGCCAGACTTGATGCTGTAGAATTTCCTCTGCAAACCTAGGGTGCTCTCGGGACATTTCCACCTTCTTGATAAGAACCATTCACACGATACAGCTCCGGCTTTTTAAAACTATTGGTAGCAACTGACATAGAATTGCATAACTGAACACTGGTGTCATGAAACTTTGACAACTTGACCATACACCTAACGTGAAACAGGGTATTTTCCTGCACCATGCGCTCAAATAAAGCCAACCAAATTACCTATAAATCAAAACCACATAAGAATCTCCATACTCATGCTGCTCCAAAACATCCTCTCTCTGTACTCCATCTGAGAGGTGTGGCCACTTTGGGGTTTTCGAAGACCAGCTTAGTGACTGGGATACAAACGGACCTCTGCGCTAGCTGCCCAGCAGGGGTGCCTGCAGCCAGTAACTGCCCCTGTTGTTGGACTCTGTCAAGACTAACAATGCGATTCCTCCTCTTGCTCTCTCTGGCCAGCCGTGGGGATGTGGGAAGCTGTATGGAGAGGAACTTATAGTTCTCCATACATATCCAGGATCAGAAGTTCTGAAGGCACAGAGCTTTCTCATATCTGAAATGGAAGCACTGGAAACTGGCTGAGTTGATGCAGGCCTGTCGTCCTAGAACTTGGAAGGAAGGTGGAGGGAGGGAGTGCTGGGCTGAGCTATATACAGAGAGTTCAGGCCCTGAGTAACATAGTGCCAGGCTGGGCTATACACAGGGAGTTCAGGCCCTGAGTAACATAGCAAACCTTGTCTCAAAAACTACAGGGTCCAGGTATTGCAATGAAAAGACACTCACAGCAATAGCATCGTGCAAGTTAAATAAAAAAGACAAAGGCTTAATCTGAACCTATCCAAGAAGAAATAATCAGATAGATTCAAATATTAGTTACATGTTGCTACACAAAAGATAAAGTAGTCTGGGGGCTGGAGAGATGGCCTAGCGGTTAAGAGCGCTGACCATCTTACAGAGGACCTGGGTTCGATCCCCAGCACCCACATGGCGGCTGAGAACCGTCTGAAACTCCAATTCCAGGAGAACTCCAGTTCCAGGGGAATCCGAGACCCTCTTCTGGCCTCCGCGGCATTGCACGACATGGGTGCACAGACTTGCATGCAGACAGTACATTCAAACACATACAGAAATAAATAAAAATTAATAATAAAAAAAGACAAAGTAGTCTGGGAACTTCAAGATTAAAAGAGACCAAGGCCAGAGGTAATCGTGTATTCTATAACTGAGCTCTTGGGATGCAGGAGGATCAGAACCTCTCTTACTATACATAGCAAGTTCAAGACCAGCCTGGGCTACCTGAGACTGTCTCAAAGAAGAGCAGAAAAAAATATAGTCCAATATATGGCAACCAGGTTCTTGATTGAATCTGGATTTATTTATTTATTTATTTATTTATTTATTTATTTATTTTTAAGAAAAGCAGTTGTGATTTTAGCTGGGTAGAGCCACTGGACTATCTCAATCAGGCTCTACCTTCCCATATAAAAGAGATTTTTTTCTTCCAGACAACGTGGCTTTACTCTCACATCCAAACGTGCCCAGTTCCTACATGGTTACTGGCTGCTTCAGTTTGAAGCGGCTTCCTTCTTGGGGACCCCTTGATACAGCTGTGGCCTGTGTACCAACTGCCCCCCATGCTGAGCTGATTCTGCAGTTCCAGGACTCTCGAAGGGGTCCTCAAAGACTCCTCCTGGGCTCTTTCCCCATTAGCTTCTCATCCTGTCACTCAGATACTGTACTATTTAGATGGGGTTCGCTTTTGGGTCCTTCCAGGTTATTTTGCCTCATACATTTGCGGCTAGTTAAAAGCTGGTCTGGTGGGGCGTGGTGGCGCACGCCTTTAATCCTAGCACTCAGGAGGCAGAGGAAGGGGGATCTCTGTGAGTTCAAGGCCAGCCTGGTCTACGGAGTGAGTTCCAGGACAGCCGGAGCTACAGGGAGACCCTGTCTCAAAAAGACAAAAAAAAAAAAAAAGTTGCAGCAGAGTCCAGCTGAGGCGCGCTTTCCCGCAGGTTGCCCATCTGGCTAGGACAAGATGGTGGTGTCCCTTCCAGCTGGCCCCCTGCTCTTAGCCTCTGGGTATCCCCCACTTGCTTCTCTGAGTCATGGGGAGCGGGGGATGGTCAGTAAAACAGAGATCTGATTTTGAAAGCCTATATACTTGGAGGCCTGAAGCAGATTCCCTCCCCTCTTAGAGCCTCAGTTTCCCTATATGTACAAAAAAGATGCAGGCTCTGTTCTCTCCTTGGCTGCCTGTCAGAACTACATCAGAGCTTTGTCACACATCTAGCCTGGGTGCCTCTCCAGAGGGTGTATTTAATTGGCAGGTAGGCCCAGGTGACCTCAGTGAAATGTCGGGGTAGAGTCCCAAAGGTGGTCCACTGCCAGTGTGTACTCCAACAGCCAGATCTGCACACAGGATCCAAGCTCAGGAGCAGGGCCTGAAATACGGTAAACAGCACAGTCGCTGGCGTAGCTGTTAGCTGAGGTCAGGTCGCATGTCCCTGTGGGGAAGGGAACAGGGCAGGGACGGTGGGGGGGGGGGCTGTGTGCTCAGNAGTCACAGAGTTCTGCCTGCCCTCTGCCTCCCAGAGTACTTGGGTTTAATGGGCCTAGGGGTTAAGAGACGCCGACCCGCTCTTAGAGGGGACCGCGGTTCGATCCCAGCTGACCCAACAATGGTCAGGCCGAGAGCGTCTGTAGAACTCCAATTCAGAAACAAGTTCAGAGAACTCCAGTTCCAGTGCGGGTCCGACGCCCTCTTCTTGACCTCCGGCGGCATTGCAACGTCAACGGTGGCACAGACGGGCATGCAAACAATCCATTCATCACAAGACGAAATGAAATAAAATTAAAAAAAAAAATTAAAAAGGTGTGCACCACCACACCACACTACATGCGCATGTTTTGTTTTTGTTTCCCTGCCGAATAGCAGTGTCAACAAGAGGGCCTGTTTTATGTGACTTTTCTTAGGAGAGACTGAAGAAAGAATGTTGGCTCTTCACTACCAGATAGACCAACCAGCTACGACCAAAAACAATCCACCCAACTCCACACTTGGTGAGCCGAGGAGTTCACTGGTCGGTTAGGTCACAGGGAGCATGGGACGAGATCTTTCCTACAAAAGCCGTGGGTCAGTCAGAGGGGCCAGCTGCAATCAGCCAAAAGCTTACTCAGCGCCCTCAGTGGTGGTGGAGAGATTTCTATGGGTTAGGAGCCCTGGCTAGCTCTTCGCTAAGGACCGTGTGTTTGGGATTCAGGCCAGCACGACATGGCTGCTAACAACCTGATCATAACTCCAGTTCACTGGGGATCAGCAAGACCCTCTTCTGGTCATCCACAGATTATTGCATGGACATTGGGTGCAACCACCTACATCGCAGACATACACACGTAAAATAGAAAGAATACATGACAATATATTGTTTATAAAAGCTTACCTCAGCATAGACAATGACTCAAAAAAGCTGTATCCCTAGAGCTTGGTATCCAACTTGAAGGGAGCATCACTGAAAAAAGTCACTCAAGAAATTTGTTTGCTAGCTGGGCGTTGGTGCGCATGCCTTTAGTACCTACACTTGGGAGGGTCAGAGCAGCGAGATATTTTGTAAGTTCAAAGGCCAGACCTGATCGACGAGATAGAGTCCAGGACAGCATGGGGCACAGATGGACCCTGTCGAGGAAAAAAGACAAAAAAAAAATTTTTTTTGTTTCTGTGTTGGTAATGTTAGGGAGGGATCTTGCCTCCGGAATCTTGACTAGTGAGCAGGAAGTTGGTAATTTGGCACAAAATAAGCAGAAAGTGGGCGGGGGCAAGGGAGGGTGCCGAATGGAGAAGGCAGGTATATTATGCCATTAGACATAGACTGGAAGCCGGGTTGTGGTGGCGGCACTCCTGTTAATCCTAGCACTTGGCGAGGAGCAGAGCGCCAGAAGGAGTTTTTGTCAAGAATTCCCAAGGCACAGCCTTGGGCTATAACCAAGGGAGTTCCAGGATAGCCTGGGGCTACAAGGAGACCCTGTCTTCAAAAGACAAAAAAAAAAAAAAAAGACTGGACTGAAAATTATGTATAAAATCCCTAAATTTCACTATAAAAGAATAATCTTGGTAAGTGTTCCTGTAGCTTTCTTAAGTCTCCCTTCCCACTGTGCACCTTCCTTATCCTTTTAGGAAGGAATACTGTTCACAGGAGGCATCCGGCCGCACCACAGACTAAAGATGAGGGTCCTCCACACTCAGATATCAGTTAACCCATCATATATGTCAATTGAAAACAGCAGAACCAAAAACAAACCAGAAAACCTATTAGGGCTAGCCTAATGATGTCTAAGACCCAGTAAACAAGACATGTTTGAATGGCTTGCTGCTTATATTCCTTCACCGTTTCCCAACCAGTTTTTAAATACTTATGGAGCTCTGTGCTAGGCAGGGTCCTGTGACTGAACACCAGAAACACAGCAGTGGAGGAGAACAGACTCCTAGCTTCCTGGCTCTACATTTCAATCACAAGCTGAACATATATCAAAATCAGTTCTCTATCTTTAACATGGTCCTCTAGAAAAACCAGACCTGTTGCATATGCCTCTATTGAAAAGATTCATTTCAAGAATTTATTCATCAGTTGTGATGATCGGTAAGTCCAAACCTGCTGGGCAAGCAGGACTGGAAGCGATAGGCAGGTCAGCAAGCTGGAAATTCTAGCCAGACTTGATGCTGTAGAATTTCCTCTGCAAACCTAGGGTGCTCTCGGGACATTTCCACCTTCTTGATAAGAACCATCGACACGATACAGCTCCGGCTTTTTTAAACTATTGTGTGCAACTGACAGTAGAAGTGCATAACTGAACACTGGGGGTCATGAAAACTTTGAACAACAATAAAAGGATTCTGAATGCACAATAAGCAAAAATTACCTAAAATCAAACACATAGAATCCAGATATCTCAGATACATCTCTCTTGTACTCCATCATGAGAGGTGGCTGCCACTTTGGTTCTGAACACACAGTGTGAGGGCTTTGAACTTAAGTATGCTTTCATACCACACAGAGAATAATGAGACAAACCCAGTCCAAACACCGTGGCTCGGGTTTGAAACTCCTCCTTGATATCAATAGCTTGGAAGATAAATAAAGCCTATGTATAGTTATCTATATGAAAGGTTTTTATTTCAGCTTTAAAGAAACAGAAGAGTTGTTGCAGGTAATTACAACGGGTACTTTGTAAATCTCTGTTTTAAGTCCCGTTTTCAATTCCCCTCCACGCGTCCAACTACCGTGACCGCAGAGAGTAGCTGTGGTAACAGGTGACCTGTTGCTGAGGCTCTGGCTGGCCGTTGTGCACCTGGGTTCTCACCTCTGCGCTAGCTGCCCAGCAGGGGTGCCTGCAGCCAGTAACTGCCCCTGTTGTTGGACTCTGTCAAGACTAACAATGCGATTCCTCCTCTTGCTCTCTCTGGCCAGCCGTGGGGATGTGGGAAGCTGTATGGAGAGGAACTTATAGTTCTCCATACATATCCAGGATCAGAAGTTCTGAAGGCACAGAGCTTTCTCATATCTGAAATGGAAGCAATGGAACGGCTGAGTTTGAGCAAGGCCTGTCGTCCTAGACTGGAAGGAAGGTGGAGGGAGGGAGTGCTGGGCCTTGAGCTTATATACAGAGAGTCAGCCTGAGAGTAACATCGTGCCAGGACTGGGCTATACACACGGGAGGTTCAGGTCCCTGAGTAACATAGCAAACCTTGTCTGCAAAACTAAGGGTGCCAGGTATCTGGCATGAAAAGACAAGCTCACACATATAATGCACGTGAAGCTTCAATGAATAAAAGACAAAAGGCTTAATCTGAACCTATCCAAGAAGAAATAATCAGATAGATTCAAATATTAGTTACATTTGCTTATCATACAAAGAAAAAGTTCTGGGGGCTGGAGAAGATGGCGCCTATGCGGTCATCACAATGAGGACGCTGACCAATCTACAGAGGACCCTCTGGGTTCGTTTTTTTGGCATCCCCCAGCGACCCACATGGCGGCTGAGACGCGTCCTGAAAACTTCCAATTCCAGGAGAACTCACAGTTCCAGGGGAAATCCGATGTATCCCTCTCCTGGCCTCACGCGGCAGTTGCACGACGATGGGTGCACAGTACTTGCATGACAGACAGTGGCATTCAAATACACACATAAACAGAAATATAAAGATTACACTAATAAAAAAAAAGAGGAGTCCTGGGAAGCTTCAAGGATTAAAAGAGACCAGGGCCAGAGTAATCGTGTATTCTATAACTGAAGCTTCTTGGGATGCAGGGATCAGAACCTCTGCTTACTATACATAGGAGGAAAACAAAGTTCAAGGACATCCTGCGGCTAACCTGAGACTGTCTCAAAAGAAGAGCAGAAAAAAATATAGTCCAATATATATGGCAACATCAGGTTCTTGATTGAAATCTGGATTTATTTATTTTAGTTATTTATTTATTTATTTATTTATTTTTAAGAAAAGCAGTTGTGATTTTAGCTGGGTAGAGCCACTGGACTGTCTCAATCAGGCTCTACCTTCCCATATAAAAGAGAAATGTTTTTTTCTTCCAGACAACGTGGCTTTACTCTCACATCCAAACGTGCCCAGTTCCTACATGGTTACTGGCTGCTTCAGTTTGAAGCGGCTTCCTTCTCGGGGACCCCTTGATACAGCTGTGGCCTGTGTACCAACTGCCCCCCATGCTGAGCTGATTCTGCAGTTCCAGGACCTCGAAAGGGGTCTCAAAGACGTCCTCTCTGGGCTCTTTCCCCATTATCTTCTCATCCTGTCACTCAGATACTGTACTATTTAGATGGGGTTCGCTTTTGGGTCCTTCCAGGTTATTTTGCCTCATACATTTGCGGCTAGTTAAATAGCTGGTCTGGTGGGTGCCGTGGTGGCGCACTCGCTTTAATCCTAGCACTCATGATAGGCAGAGAAGGGGATCTCTGTGAGTTCAAGGACGCCTGGTCTACGAGAGAGCTTCAGGACAGCCTGCTTACAGGGTAGACCCTTGTCTCAAGAAAGACAAAAAAAAAAAAAAAAAAAAGCTGGTCTGGTGTTTCAATTTGTATCTGTTCTCCGTCGGCATCATCCCCCCCCCCAGAGCATTCCTGGCCTTTTTTAAAAACGAAAGACTTCAAGAGGAATGTGTCTGCAAAGACTAGCCGTGATCACAGTGCATTAAGACCCTCCCTGCCTGCTCGTGGCAGGGGACAGCCTAAGAGCTGCTGGAGTGGAGGCTATCACTTCAGATTAGTGGAGGGGGCTTTGGTCTCATAGAAGGGTTAGGTCTCATTTAAAGGACTTCATGCTTATAACTTTAATGTAATGACATTAGCCCTTTTACTGCCTGTTCAATAAAACTAAAAAAAAAAAAAAGAAAGAAAAAAAAAAAAAAAAAGAAAAAAAAGAAAAGCAGTTGTAAGATGTAATTGAGTTTGGAGAAATTAGAATACCAATGTTTTTATTAGCCAATAATATAATGATACTCTACATGACAATTCTTTTTTTTTTGTGGCTTTCTTGAGACAGTTCCTTTCAGTGGCTGGAGCCCCTATGTAGACCCGGAGGGCCTTGAACACACAGAGATCCCCTGCTCTCTGCTCCATGAGTGCTGGGGATAGAGGGTGTGCACCACCACGCCCGGCTACATCCAATTCTTAAATGGTTCAACAAAAGTAAGCACATCTATATGAGTATAATGCATGTCTCTCTCCGTGTGTGTGTGTGTGTGTGTTGTGTGTGTGTGTGTGCATGGAAGGAGCATATCACTCATGAATCTAGATGGATTGTAGACAGCCATTTATTTACCTATTTGTGCAATAGATTTGAGTTTTCATATTAAAAAGTTGATAAAAACAAGAAAGAAAATATTCTGTTACACAAAGTGACTCAGACTCAGGAAGATAAAAATCACAGCTTCTCTCATATGCAGATCATGGCTTATCGTGTTCTACGTTTGTGTATAAGTAGAGGAGAGTGTGGACACAGGCTCAGGAGTGAGAAAGGAGCCCACAAGAAAGGAAAAGTGTTGAAGGAGGAGCAGGAACAGACAAACCTTGCCTAAAACACGCAGGATCAGATCTGAATGATTGACTGCAGGTTATGATATGGATTGTGTGGGTGTGTGTGTTTTTTACTGTATATACACATTTTCTGGTCTTATAAAGACTCAATGGTTTAGTTACAGAGCACATAGACATTTAATATCTTCCTACCATTATTCCTCAGCATGTAAATGTCAGATGAGTATATCTCTGCATTGTGTTACACTAGAAAGTTTGGTTTTACTGTTTTTTTTTTTGTTGTTGTTGTTTGTTTTTTTTTTAAATTTATTTTTGTATGTGTATGAATGTACTGTCTGCATGTAGGTCTGTGCACCCCCCATGCAATGCCGCGGAGATCAGAAGAGGGCATCAGTTTCCCCTGAAACTGTAGTCAAAGACGGTTCTCAGCCACCATGTGTGTGCTGGGGATCGAACCTGGGTCTTCTGCAAGAGCAGTTGGTGCTCTTAACCGCTAGGTCATCTCTCCAGCCCCTGGTTTTACTGTTTGAACCGGGCATGGTAGCACACGCCTTTAATCCCAGCACTGGGGAGGCAGAGGCAGGCAGATCTTTGTGAGTTCAAGGCCAGCCTGGTCTACAGAGTGAGTTCCAGGACAGCTGGGGCTACAGGGAGACCCTGTTTAAACCCCCCAAAAATTACTGTTTGAATTGTTGAGTTGAGTTTCATTGAAAAGCCATGAAATGAATTTTGCTTTAGGATTAGGACAGAATTTCCAACAATTTCTGAAATGTCCCTAAACAAACTTCTGCCATTCTATAAAATCTATGTATAAGAAGCAGCATTTCATTATTGGCCATTATAAAATCAAAATATCAGTCAACGGCAGTATTATCTGGAAGTATCAAATAATCATCCAAAGATTTCTTTATGTAGAAATAAATAAACACATCTATTTTATTAGTATGAAAATTTGGTTTCACCTTTAAAATATGGTATACAAAATAATTATTTTAAAATAAATTTCCTTATAATTTATTATTAATAAGCGTTTGACCCTAATACCTATTTTATATATACAAGCTCATGTAAAAATGCCTTGGGTGAAAAGAGATCATATGTGGGAAAGTTTAAGAAGCCAAGATATGGGCCTGGAGAGATGGCTCAGCCGTTAAGAACACCAACTGCTCTTGCAGAGGACCCAGGTTCGATTCCCAGCACCCACATGGTGGCAGAGAACCGTCTTCAACTCCAGTTCCAGGGAAATCCGATGCCCTCTTCTGACCTCCACAGCATTGCACTTCCTGGGTGTACCAACCTACATGCAGACAGTACACTCATATACAAAAAATAATAAATAAATTTTAAAAATTAAAAAAAGTAGTCAAGATGTATGAGAATTGACTTTACTTAAACTCAACTGATGGCAGTTTAAGTACAAGTACAAAATAATTACACAGCAACACTTAGATTAGTGTTTGATTAAATATGCAGACTAGCCAAATTGACACATGAAACTTACCATCTCACCATTTGCTCAAGAAACATTTATTGAGTATGTATCACCTGTCGAGTCCTGAGATAAATCATGCACATTCCCTGTCTTGTGAAGGAAGGGTGGGGCCAAGTCATTTGCTTAAACATATACTTTAAAATATGATGTTACAATCTTTGAAGATTTGGAAGGAGAACTAATACTTTCAGGTAAAGAAACAGGAAAAGCTGAAAATTCAAAAGTTCGTTGACCTTTTCCTTGGAGAATGCATGAAATGTGAAGAAGGAGATCAGAGAGCACAGCAGTGCTGGTGGGAAAAACGGGGCGAGGAGAAGTGTGGAGTGTGTAGGAACGATGAGTGCCTCAGCTGGGCTGGGAATCTAGAACATTCATCAGAATCTCATTTATTCAGCCAGTGATTACCCGGCAGTTATTCAAGTACTCATTCCAAGTATATTAGGAGATGAAAAACAGAGAGAGCAGGCGGGTCTTCCAGAGTCACACGGAAATCCTTCAAGGGGCGCCACTCATAAGTTTTCCTTTAAAGGCTAGATACTGCCAGATTTTCCAATGGACTGTTGCCGCCTCTTCCTGTTATTTCACTCTAAATGTGACACCTCGACTCTCAATGAACATACAACTATTGACTCCCAACAAGATGTTCAGTGAGTTACGCCTCACAAAATTAAAACCTTACTTCTTCGACCACGGAGCTGAGAGCATATTTTGTGTTTCTCTATGATTCTGCGTGGGTCCAGTGATTAAACTGCTGTGCTCACATAGACTCCTGGTATTTTATAACTTTGTGTTTTGTATATTCCTTCCCCACAATCTTGTTTCCGTATCTCAAGCCCCACTCTAATTTCAAGAAATAGCTGTTGATTTAGTAAATGACTAGAAAGTAGACACAGTTCTACTTACTCCTTGATCAGCCCCTGCCAGGCCTGCATTAAACTTAATCATCCTTTTCCTTACATCTAAATCCGTGTCTTTTAAAACAAGGAATGAAATAGCTATGACTTTGCTTTGAAACCTAATTCTTTTATGGTACTTTGATTTGGTGTAACCTAAAAATACGATGAAGAAATTAGAAGATTCCAGATTTCTAGAGAGATACTTATTCAGGTTTGTGTCACAGTGACTTGAGCAGGAGCAGATTGTGCATCTTCTTCCCCCAATCCCTTCTGCTTCTCACTCAGTGAAAAGGAAGCTAAGGCCCTCGACCAAGAAGTGATGCCCTCAGATGCCTGATTTCATATCCCCACAAAGTGCATTACTTTAATTAAATCTATCACAGAGGCTAATAAAACAGAGACTAGGGAGAAAAGAGGTTATTGATCAGAGGTATTACAGAAATGGATATCACTAGGGGTGGGTGTTAACAGATGTGAGGAGCACTCAAGGGCCATCAGAGTGCAACTTTTTCAGTGACATTTCTCTTATGGTGATAGTCTTCAAGTATTTTCCAAAGATGAGGAGCATCTTTGTCCACCTCTGTGTAGAGGCCCAGGATCAAATTACCTTGCATTCACATAATGCTTTAGATTTACTAGGTGCTATCTCATTAAAATTTTTTATTTATTTGTTTCTATTTTATGTGTATCAGTGTTTTGTCTGCATGACTGAAAGTGCACTCGTGCATGCAGTGCCTGTGGAGGTCAGAAGAGGAAGTCAGATCCCCTGGAACTGGAGTTACAAATAGTTGTTAGCTGCCTTGTGGGTGCTGGGAACAGAACCCGGGGCCTCTTCCAGAGCATCCAGTGCTCTTGACTGCTGAGTCATCTCTCCAGCCCTGTGCTATTTCATTTTAATTCTAAGTCCCACTACAGTTTTGTAGGATAGGCAGTCTGCACTTTCATAGACTTCTGGGACCACATTTTGAAGAGCAGAGTTCATCCTCCACAGTGCATTAGCACATGTGACTAGGGAGTCATGTGGAGGATGCCCAAGAACATCTCAGAAAGGAAGGTAGAGACAGAGAGACAGAAAGAGAAAAGGGGACATCTTGGTGATGATGAATGGCACCATACATAATCAAGCCAATAGCCTTTGTAAGAAAAACAACTCCTCTAAGGGTGGATGCCAATTTATTGTAACAAGGAACAAGGGTTACTTTACCATGTTTCAATCTACTGTCAGAACAAGGTCACATCCCTATTTGGATAGAAAAGAATTGTGTCCTCTAAAGAAAAAAAATGGGGCTGGAGAGATGGCTCAGGGGTGGAGAGCATATGCAGAGAACCTGGGTTCAGTTCTCGGTACCCACATGGTGGCTACCACCTTTCTGAAACTCCAGTTTCTGGGCATCTGACACCATCTTCTGACTTCTGTAGGCATTGCATGCATGGGTGCACTTATATACATGCAGGAAAAACACTCATATACATAAAAATCAATAAGTAACTAAATAAATAAACCGGAAAGGTGGACATACTCAGAGACAGTCATTAGCACAGATGCAGGGTGTCTAGAAGTGTCTAAGACAAGCCTGAGACAGAGAGGAAATCAACAAGCAATAGTCTCACTGGCCTTGAGATACATGTAAAAGTCATTTGCAAAAATACATGGCTCCCTCAGGGAAGTGTGGGAGGGTAGAAGCATGACACAGTGAGGTATCCTATCCTGCCATCCAAGGTTGGGTTGTACCTCAAAGTGTGGCTGGAACAATTACAGGTACCTCTATATGCTTAAAGAATGCTGTAACTGTCATGTGGACATTGTAAGACTCCATAACTGTCATGGAGGTCATAGGATGCCATAACTGTCATGTAGAGGTGATAGGACTCCATAACTGTCGTGTGGCTTGTAGGATACCATAACTGTAATGCGGAGGTTATAGAATGCCATAATGCCATATCTGTCATGGGGAGGTTGTGGGATACCATAAATATCATATGGAGGTTATAGGATGCCATAACTTTTCATTTATTTTTTTTACGTGTATGAATGTACTGTCTGCATGTAGGTTGGTGCACCCATGTCATGCAATGCCACGGAGGTCAGAAGAGGGTGTCAGATTCCCCTGGAAGTGGAGTTAAAGACAGTTCTCAGCTGCCATGTGGGTGCTGAGGATCGAACCTGGGTCCTCTGCAAGAGCAGTCAGCGCTCCTAACCGCTAGGCCATCTCTTCAGCCCAGGATGCCGTAACTTTTGTAGAGGTTGTAGGATGGTATAACTGTCATGGAAGTTGTAGGACACCATAACTGTCATGGAGGTCATAGGATGCCATAACTGTCATGGGGGTTGTAGGATGCCATAACTGTCATGGAGGTTGTAGGATGATGCCATAACTGTCATGGAGGTTGTAGGACAATGCCATAACTGTCATGGAGGTTGTAGGACGATGCTATAAGTGTCATGGAGGCTGTAGGATGCCATAACTGTCATGGAGGTTGTAGGATGATGCCATAACTGTCATGGAGGTTGTAGAATGATGCCATAACTGTCATGGAGGTTGTAGGATGCCATAACTGTCATGGAGGTTGTAGAATGATGCCATAACTGTCATGGAGGTTGTAGGATGTCATAACTGTCATGGAGGTCATAGGATGCTATAACTGTCATGGAGGTTGTAGGATGCCATAACTGTCACGGAGGTTGTAGGATGATGCCATAACTGTCATGGAGGTTGTAGGATGTCATAACTGTCATGGAGGTTGTAGGATGCCATAACTGTCATGGAGGTTGTAGGATGATGCCATAACTGTCATGGAGGTTGTAGGATGATGCCATAACTGTCATGGAGGTTGTAGGATGATGCCATAACTGTCATGGAGGTTGTAGGATGATGCCATAACTGTCATGGAGGTTGTAGGATGATGCCATAACTGTCATGGAGGTTGTAGGATGATGCCATAACTGTCATGGAGGTTGTAGGATGATGCCATAACTGTCATGGAGGTTGTAGGATGATGCCATAACTGTCATGGAGGTTGTAGGATGATGCCATAACTGTCATGGAGGTTGTAGGATGATGCCATAACTGTCATGGAGGTTGTAGGATGATGCCATAACTGTCATGGAGGTTGTAGGATGATGCCATAACTGTCATGGAGGTTGTAGGATGATGCCATAACTGTCATGGAGGTTGTAGGATGATGCCATAACTGTCATGGAGGTTGTAGGATGATGCCATAACTGTCATGGAGGTTGTAGGATGATGCCATAACTGTC
Source organism: Rhizomys pruinosus (assembly GCA_009823505.1). Taxonomy (NCBI): domain Eukaryota; kingdom Metazoa; phylum Chordata; class Mammalia; order Rodentia; family Spalacidae; genus Rhizomys; species Rhizomys pruinosus. Next base: position 1,030,160 of record VZQC01008923.1, read on the forward strand.
ATGGAGGTTGTAGGATGATGCCATAACTGTCATGGAGGTTGTAGGATGATGCCATAACTGTCATGGAGGTTGTAGGATGATGCCATAACTGTCATGGAGGTTGTAGGATGATGCCATAACTGTCATGGAGGTTGTAGGATGATGCCATAACTGTCATGGAGGTGGCAGGATGCCATAACTGTCATGGAGCTTGTAGGATGATGCCATAACTGTCATGGAGCTTGTAGGATGATGCCATAACTGTCATGGAGGTGGCAGGATGCCATAACTGTCATGGAGGTTGTAGGATGCCATAACTGTCATGGAGGTTGTAGGATGATGCCATAACTGTCATGGAGGTTGTAGGATGATGCCATAAATGTCATGGAGGTTGTAGGATGCCATAACTGTCATGGAGGTTGTAGGATGCCATAACTGTCATAGAGGTTGTGCAACAGATGCTAAGCAAATTGTCACTTTGGGAATCAGAATCCTCAGGCGACATGGTTATTCACCCTTTTGCACTGGAATTCCATCTCTGTAGTTTCTTTCCTTTAGACATGCTTGTTTGACTTCACTCAGGCAGATTCCCTTGCATATTCAATCAAGGATATTATTTCAAGGAAAATTCTTAAGGAATTCCATGGCTCCATGCCAGCTTTCTCTTCCTGATACTCTTCAAACATAAGGTATTGTCTGCTTTGGTAGTTTCATAAAGCATTTCATGGATGCTATAACTAGCCTGCATATCTAACAGAGGCCCAGAGTTCAATTTTTAGAGTCAGTGCCACTGCACCTGACTAAATCCCTGTTATCTCCAAAAGCTTTGTCTTTAGTACCTAATATTTCCCAAGTACTTCCTGTCACTCAGATGTGGTATCATTCAACTTTCAGTTCTTGTTTTCAGTGTACGAGACTGAGGCTTGAACTGGTCATGCAACTTGACCAACTCCACTGAGTACTATTGACCCAACCTGGATTTTCAGTTGCTTGAAAAGAAGCCCATGGTCTTACCAAGCACCCTGTACTGTTTTCCTGGTCACCTTCCAGAGAGTGTGATGATGCAGTGAGTGGGTTTCTGGGCAGGAGGCGGTGTGGCTGGGTTAGAGGAGATGTCTTTGTTTGCCAGTTGTTAGTAAGTTCTTGGCTTCTCTGAGTCTCACCTTTCCTCCTCTAAAAATGGACATTATCTTTTCTTCCTAGCTACAAAGTCATCATGGAGAACATAGACACAGCTGAATAGAAACTATAAAAATGCTACAAATGTATGAGAGATGGTTACTTTTCTTAATTTCATGTTTTCTTTATTTCTGTTTTTAAAATTTTATTCACTCTTTTTATGTGAATTATATATGTGTGTGTTTGTGTGTGTGTGTTTGCGTGTGTATTTTTGAGTGTGTGTTTGTGTGTGTGCACATGAGCCATGGCACATGTACAGAATTAGTCTAAAGGAAAATTTTTGTGTAGTCGGTTCTTTCTTTCCACTTTTCCCTGGATTCCAAGGACTGTGTGGCTAGCACCTTCTACTGGCTGAGCCAAGTCACTGGGCCATCATGTCTTCTTGATTCTGCTCAGGAATTGAAGAGTTGAAGGAAAGAACTGAAGGGAACATAGGATCCATTTCCTTAATCAAATAGCCCAGTAACAAAGTCCAGGTATTCAACAGCTTCTACATAACTGATCCCTGAAGACTTTGGTTGCTTTTCATATTGGAAAGAGATTACCACCTAGGTCAGTTATAGAGAATACTTCTCTGAATTGCTACTTCAGCTATAACAGTGTTAAAAATGAAATTTAAAAAAAAAGTAACCTTGATACTGACCTTCAAGAAAACTTTGACATATTCAGCACCTTTTGTAAGCTATAAATTCACTTCTCAAATTGTCTACTTAGATTTTTTTCTCCTTCTCAGAAAAAAAGATAGCCTGCTCAAAATGAAGTCTACTTTCCAAAGAGCTATCACTGTGGAAATGCAATTCAACAGGTATTTGTTGAGTGTTTTATGGGGTCTGTATTTTGCTAGGTACTGAACTATAGCAAGCTCCAGGGATGTAAATGGTAATGTTGGGTTGCATTGTCTGCAGGGCACAGTCCCTATCCTCAGAGCAGTCATAATTTCCACAGAAACTGTTAACATCAGTGGATTTTTCAGAGGTTGGAAAGATTAAGAAAAAATGGACTAAAACCAGATTGTCAATATGAAAAGTGAGTTCTCAGCTTTATGTTCTTAACAGTAGAGAAGGGGGACCTTTCCTAGAGAAGTCTTTGGAAGTGAGCATCAGGGCTATAATTTGGTTTTAGGAGCAGTGGGCCTGTGAAAGGTTTTACAGATGAAAAGATGAAACATTCAAGCCAAATTCCCCCCTGTAGGACCCTTTTAACTTTGAAATTTTTATTATTGGAAATAACTCAGTATGAACAAATAAAACAAAAAGTGTATTGGCTCATTTAACTAGAAAGTTCAGGTAGTGACTCTGGTGATCAGTCATTCGAACAATTTTATCAGCTCCCTGACTGGCTCTGTTGTTCGGCTATGTCCCTAGGATGGCTGCCAACAGCTCTTGGGTTACATGGGTTCCAGAGAATATGGGCCCAAAGAAAGAGCCTTTGGAAAGAGCACTGTAGGGAATTATGATCAGTCCATGTTGGCTCGTGTTCACATCCCTAGAAATTCAATGTGGCCAGGAAGGTAGAAGCAAGACTCAGACTTTATCCCACTTCTAAGGAGGGGAAATGATCCCGGTTGGTCCTTCCTCCACATTCCTTAACCATACAAACTAAGATAGCTAGATCACAAGGATGTTGTGGTTTTCCTCTGTTTTCAGAAAAGATTTATTTACTTTTATTTTATATATATGAGTGTTTTGCTGGCATGTATGGAAGTGTAACAGGTGCCTGCCTGATGCCCTTGGAAGCCAAAGATGGTGTTGGATCCTCTAGAACTGGATGGAGCATTGAAGGTTCTTGCGTCACCATGTGGGTCCTGGGAACTAAACCCTGGGCCTCTGCAAGAGCTGCAAGTACTCTTAACCACTGAGCCCTCTCTCCAGTCCTGGTATAGTTTCTCATTGGAAGAGACATGGGACCAGCTGTAACACAAACACAAACACACACACACACACACACACACACACACACACACACGTACTGTGCGTTTTTAAGTATGCCCTATCCTGTTTACTTAATCATCCCATCCCTCTCAGTAGCATTTTCAATATCCCCCTTGCTTTTGCATTTATTGGACATTACAGATTAGTGATTATTGTAAAGTAGCTGAAATCCTGTTACACATAGCACAAACATACAGTAAAATTTTAAAAAATGTTCATTTTGTGTTTGGCCCACAACCAGGGTTCTGTTGATTATAGTTCCACTTGGCATGGTTTTATGCTGTTCATAGCTTTGTAAACATGTGTGGATACCCTTAAGTTGTAGAATCTATCATTATTCCTCCTTTTGACAGGATCTCCTTAGTCCTAGGCTTCCTGAAACTCACTCTGTGGACTAGGCTGGCCTTGAACTCACAGAGACCTACCTGCCTGCTTTTGCCTCCTGAGTGCTAAGATTAAAGTCCTGTACCACCATGCCTCGCTCATCCTTTTTTTTTTTTTATAGCATTTATTTTTTTTAATTATTTATTTATTTATGTGTATGAATGTACTGTCTGCATGCAGGTCTGTGCACCCGTGTCGTGCAATGCCGCAGAGGTCAGAAGAGGGTCTCGGATTCCCCTGGAACTGGAGTTCTCCTGGAATTGGAGTTGCAGACGGTTCTCAGTCGCCATGTGGGTACTGGGGATCGAACCCGGGTCCTCTGCAAGAGCAGTCGGTGCTCTTAACCGCTAGGCCATCTCTCCAGCCCTCATCCTTTTTTTTTTTAATTATTAAGAGTCATTTTTATTTTATGTGTATGAGTATATTGCCTGCATGTATGTAAGTGCACCCATATTGTATAAGACCCGAGGAGTTCAGAGGAGGGCATTGGATCCCTTGGAGTTACGGGTGATTGTTAGCTGCCATGTGGGTGTTGGGAATCTAACCCAGATCTTCTGTAGTCAGTGCTCTTAACCTCTGAGACATCTCTCCAGCCCCAAGTTGTAGAATCTGAAAGGGCCAGAGCTGGAAAGGTTAAGAGACCAGTGTAATACCTTCTTAATAACATGGGTAAAAATTGATGAGAATGTGAATGAACAGAATTTAATAATATGTGAGAATTTTCTATATTTTTTTTCTTTCAGGTTGTCTTTTCAACTCTTTTAAACATATGTATGTTTTAAAATTTTCTAATTGACACATAGTAATTATAAGCATTTGGGGATTTAGGGTGATATTTCAATACATGTACAATACATATGCACACTGGGTGTATCACTAGCTCAAAAGTCCATCCATCAACTTTAAATTCACATTTCATTCCCACCACCACAGCTTCTCCTCCAAGTCCATTTAGAAAACCTATTTTCATTCATTCACAGGGGCTGGAGTAGAAACTTAGGGTCTAAGAAATAAAACAAAGTCTTCCATGTTCTTTCAACTCCTCAGCTGTGGGTGATGTAGGAAATGAAACTGAATAGATCAAGAGCCACGTAGAAGAGGAGAAAAGTTTGGTGTGGGTGAAAAGTTGAAGGACCCCGAAGAGCTAACATAATAATTCAGAAAATGAAGCCAATCCCCCTCCCTTTCCTCTCAGAATCAGTAATTTGAAATGTAATAATAAATTAATTATAGTCAGTTATTCCCAACGTTGTTACTAAACATTCCAAAGTGCTGCTTTTCAAGCTTTTCTTTTGAGATATCGCTGAAGTCCACGGAAAGGGAAGGCTTATTCCTAGACTGAGAATCATGCCCTCCTGTTGTGGGTTGAATGGGAAACGCGAACCTTGGCCTCAGCTGGGAAGACTTGCTGGCGGAAGAGGATCCCTGAGGATCCTCTTCCTGAGGGTGGGCCTTGAGGTTTTATAGACAGACCCCACTTCCTGTCTGCAGTATGCTTCCTGATCTTGTAGGTGCTGTAGACAGCTGCCTCACGCCTGTGCTGTCGTGCTTGCCCCATACAGTGAGTAGACGGTAGCCCTTTGCACTGCAAGTCTAAACAAGCCCTTCCTCCCGAAAATCGCTTCTTGTCAGATATTTGATCACAGCCAATAGAAAATGGGGCTAATCCAACCCTCTATAGTTCTGAAAAAGAAAAAGTTCTTTATTTAAAAAATGTATCAGGTCTCATCACCTGCCACCATTTGCTAAAGGTAGTTACATATTAGCAATGCACAAGGCTGCCTCTTCTATAGAACTCTGCTTCCAGGCCAGTGAGATGGCTCAGTGGGTATAAAGGTGTTTGCCACCAAGCCTGATAACCTATGGCCCATCGTGAAGGGCAAGAACTGACTCCCAAGGTAGCCCTCTGACCTCCTTGTGCGCATGCACAAGCATGTGTATACACATACAATACATAATGTAATTAAAAATTTTAAAAAGAGCTTTGCTTTCTCTTGACAATATATATGTTTACTTGAATACGAAGGTAAGATTTTAAATTCTTTATTGTCAAGTAGAATTTTTGAGCCAGGATATGTCTACCTGGGCTTGTGGTGATTGGTGCAGTCTAAGTCTGGAAGAAAAAACAATAGCCAGGCGTGGTGGCGCACGCCTTTAATCCTAGCACTTGGGAGGCAGAGGCAGGCGGATCTTTGTGAGTTCAAAGCCAGCCTGGTCTACAGAGTGAGTTCCAGGGACAGCTGGGGCTACAGGGAGACCCTGTCTGAAAAAGACCAAAAAAAAAAAAAAAAAAAACACACCAAAAACAACAAACATCCCAGTCTCCAAGCCAGCCACTTGCAGACTACCAGGTAGGGGCTGGCTTCCATTTGAAAGTCAAGCCGATGGTGAGGCTTGCTTGATGGCAGGAGACTACAGTTTTTTTTTAAATAATCTTAGAATGAACCTCCAAATAAGTTTGGTTTTCCTACTAAGAGTTTAACCTAGGACTGCAAAAGTGCCAAGCTAATGCTCTATTACTGAGCTGCAGCTCCAGCTGTTTTGGTTGTTTGGTTGTTTGGTTGTTTGGTTGGTTGGTTGGTTGGTTGGGTTTTAGAGCTAGAATCTCATTATGTAACCCAGGCTGGCCTCAAACTCCTGATTCTCCTGTGTCTACCTCCCAGGTACTGAAACTACAGGAATGTGTCCCTATGCTTGATGCTATACCATGCCCATTCTGTCATTTTAGTTTTGTCATCTCCACAGAACTAAGAATGCCTGTTCTTTGTCCACCAGTTCTTTGAAAACATCACAGATACCCAGACTGAAGTATTTATCAATAAGAGCTGAGGACATCTGTTTTGTTTTGATTCCTTCTTTGTGTGTGTGTGTGTGTGTGTGTGCGCGTGTGTGTGTGTGTGTGTGTGTGTGTGTGTGTAGTAGTAGTAGTAGTAGACCCTGTGTGGAAATTGGGTGATGATTTATTGGAAAAATGAAAGCAAAGTATAGAAAGCAAAAGGCTATGCTGGTGTGGTGGTGCACACCTTTAATCCCAGCACTCAGGAGGCAGAGGCAGGCAGATCTCTGAGAGTTCAAGGCCAGCCTGGTATACATAGAAAGTTCCAGGCCAGCTGGGGCTACAGAGAGACCCTATCTCCAAAGAGACACCTCCCCCCCAAAAAAAAATAAAGAAAAAAGAAAACAAAAGGCTAGAAATTCAACCCTCTGCTGGCTATCTCTAGTTTGTTTGTAAGATGTTAGAAACTTTCAATTTTTTCCAAATGTTTGCTAGTGTCTGTTCCTTATTCTGATTGGTAGGTAGTAAACCTTTTTAACCTGGAATCCCAGTGCCTTGTTCAAAGGCCAGACTCAGAAGACATGGTGACATTTCGTTAGAAGTGGGAAGACAATAGGTTCAGCTCTCTGAGGTTGCAGACACTGAGAATAAAGACTTGCAGCCTCCCGTGGCCCCAGGAATTGATTTTAGAAAACAGGCACAGGAGGGGAGGGCAGTAAAGTCAAGAACACATCTATGTGGACTCTCCAGTAAAGACAAGAACCAATGGACACACACGTGTGTCCAGGTGCTGCTGGCTGTGTGGTAAAAGCCTTTAGGACCAACCAGTTAAGCCTAGAACAAGCCCTCACAGAACAGCCAGGAACACCCAACAGCCTTGAATCCTTCAGCCAGAGCACATGAAGGTCCAAAACGTACAGAGAAATCAGTTGCAGGGAAGGAGAAAAGATGATTTGAAATCTGACAGGTAAGAGAAGAAATTATTTGTGTAGACATCCAAATTAACTCAGGATGTAGGTTTTTCTATATCTCAGAATTTTTTTTTTAACATAAATCTTGGAGGAAACAGACCACAGATAAGAAACTATCTTATCTACTCCAAACTCACATCAGTATGTATTCTGATAAGTATTTCATTGCTAAATGTGTTTTTCTTGATTCATGGGTAAAATCAGATATTTTCTCTTTAATACATCTTGGTCACTTCCAGGACTTTAGAAAGAACATTTGTTTGATTTAAAAAACATAATTAGCAAACTGGCTATCTATACAAAAGTAATTTTGTACCTCGGCAAGAGAGTTCAGTCAGCAGATAATTCACTCTTGTGGCTTTTCATTAGCTAACTTTACTCCCTCGGGGCAATTTAGAGGTTCAAGCCTACTCATCTGCTTTCTCAACTTCTGTTAGAATTGGCTGCAATTCACAAGGGAAGTAAAATAAAAATTTAAAAATTTAAAACTCAACCAAATAAGAAGATGGCCTAGCGGTTAAGGGCGCCGACTGCTCTTGCAGAGGACCCGGGTTCGATCCCCAGCACCCACATGGCAGCTGAGAACCGTCTGAAGCTCCAATTCCAGGAGAACTCCAGTTCCAGGGGAATCCGAGACCCTCTTCTGACCTCCGCGGCGTTGCACGACATGGGTGCACAGACTTGCATGCAGACAGTACATTCATACACATACAGAAATAAATAAAATTAATTAAAAAAAAACTCAACCAAATAAAAGAACTGTGTCACCTTTTCCTGAACTAACCCCCACAATTGAGGTGGATACTATCTGTTAAATGACTAATATACTACCCATTTTAGGTATACCAGTTAATCCTTCCAGCAACTTTATGGATCAGAGCTAATCCCCACTATAAGGAGACGGAAATCAGTTTTGAGAAGCTAAATAATTTCTCCCAGAAATCCCAGAGTTATAAAATGACAGTGTTGGTACCTAAGAAGTCCATCATGTTTGGGGTCTTACAATCACTCTCTCCTTCAACCTTACCCATAGGATAAAAAAAAATCCCAACTACTCTTATGTCTCCTGGGATAAAGGAAGTCTAATAAAAAATGCAAATACTTCATCTGCCCATGGCAAAACATGGCTTCATTGCTATAATGGTTTTGCTAATTTTTAATGCCACAAATTCTTATAGCCTGCTTATAAAAATACACCAGTAACACATTTATTTGGTAAATTTAAGTCTATAAAATTTGCTTTTTAGAAGATGCAGGACATGTATGGCAGAGTCCAGGGACTTGAGGGGGTCAAGGGCATGGAAAGGGAAGCGACTCTAGATTCGATTGAGAAATGGTGTATGACTTATGGAAAAAGTTTAATAACAATAAAAAATTGCTTTTTAGAAATAATTGATTTATTTTTATAATTATGAACATTTTCTATTAAGGGCAACAATAATGTTTATATTTTATTAGATTTACTTTTAATGAAACATTTCCACATCACTTGATACACCTTCTGCAAATCATTATTTTAGAGTCCTTTCGTCCTCTGTTCAGAACAGGAGCAAAACACTGAATAATCAGACACTGGTAAGTAAGAAAGAGTCTGTGTGTTAAGTAAGGCACATAATGTAGTTACAAATAACATCGGGAATGAAAGCAGCAAGTCAAGTCAAATACTATGGGGGTTCGGAGAAGCCATGACAATTCTGGGTGGGTAGTTGTGGGTGGAGATCTTGACAGACTTTGGAAAAGAGATGGCTTTTCAAGCGTGGTTAGAATAACGTGTGCTGGGATGCCTTTTTGAGATGGAGGGGACAACAATGATGGAGAAGAAAAAGAATAGGAGGTGGGGTTAAAAGAGTCTCTGAGATGTGTATGGACCGTCAGGAAAGCAGGACTGGAAAGGTGGTGCTGGGGTTATAGGTGAAGAGACCATCAGAAGGCTGTGGGCCCGAGGAGTGATGATGCTCTTTTAGTGAACTAGAATATCCCAAACTCTATGAGACATGGATTGAAGAGAGAGCCATGGTCACAGAGAATCACAGGACTCAAGGGATGGGGTGTTACCTCACAGGAAGGATCCTTGATGAGGGGACAGGATAAGGTCTTGAAGCGTGAAACAATGGTCCTAAAGAATAAAAATTTATGCAGATATCTTATGTTGCAGGGTGGGGGAAAGACTTAAAGTCCTGGGGCCGGGGGAGAGATTTCACTCAGTTCTTATAGCTTATCTCACAGTTAAATTACCATATGCCTGGTTATTCTATGTTTTCTATAAAATTAGAACTACTCTAGGGAAAGCAAAGAGATACTAGGACTCTTTCTTTCCCTGCCTTGGTAAAACTGTAAGTCCTAATTTCTTCTGGATGCAAGGAAACAGGCAGTGGATTTATGAATCTCAGGGCTCAGCAACAATATGAAGCTATGGTAAGTAACGTCCCCACATTCAAGTCCTTTGCAACCCAGTAACATGTCTTTATTTGGAAATAAGTTCTTTGCAAGTTTCAAGTTAAGGGGTTGGGGATTTAGCTCAGTGGCAGAGCGCTTGCCTAGCAATCGCAAGGCTCTGGGTTCAGTCCTCAGCTCTGAAAAAAAAAAAAAAGACAAAATTAAGTTGCAAGTTAAGTCTAGGTTATCCTAATCTAGTAACGGGAACCCTAATAAGGAGAGAAGGATTTGAACACATGGAAAGAGAGAGAGAGAGAGAGAGAGAGAGAGAGAGAGAGAGAGAGAGAGAGAGAGAATACAGTAGAACCCTAGGTATTTCCAGCAAATGTTTGAAGTGAGGCAAGCAATGGTCTTTTCCTAGAATTTTCAGAAAGCATAGTTCAATGGAACCTTCATTTGGGACCTCCAGGGTCCAGATCCGTGTTCCTGGAAGCCATCAATTTTGTGGCAATTTTGTTCAGTAGATCTAGGAAATAAATACACCTGCACAGTCTGAGAAAGACAGGACAGTAGTTGTCAGCCTCAGTGACAAGGAGCTTGTCAAAGTGTATTATAGTAAGCAACTTTACATAACAGATTCTCCAGTGGGCCTTTGTGAAGCGCATTGAGTCACTGTTAGTGATTCATAAATGCTACATACTAAACCAGTAGAGACTACAAACTATCAATGAAATTAATTGTAACCGCAGAGACAAACGAGAAGACAGAGACCTGAATATGTGAAATAATTAAAACTCAGGGAACTATAAGTAGCAGCACTGGGCTTGAACCCCTCTCCTGCCAATCCGGTTGTGAGCAGATGTTACAGAACACACTAGCATGGTGGCTCACGCCTGGAACTTTATCTTTGGGGGAGTGGAAGCAGGGAAGATCAGGAGTTCAAAAGCCAGCCTCATCTTCAGAGTGAGCTTAAGGTCTTTGGCCTGGACCATCTGAGACTCTGTCTCGAAAAAATAAAACAGTCAGGCTTGGTGGCACAACCTTTAGTCCCAGCACTCAGGAGGCAGAGGTAGGTGGATCTTTGCAAGATTGAAGCCAGGCTGGTCTACACAGTGAGTTCCAGACCAGCAGGGGCTACAGGGAGACTCTGTCTCAAATGGTCCAAAAATTTAAATAAATCAAAAGAGGGAGGGCTGGCCATAGTGGTGGACACCTTTAATCCCAGCACTCTGGAGGCAGAAGCAAGAGGACAGAAGGCTTAGGGTCTCCCGGAACTGGAGTTAGGACAGTTGTTAGCTGCTGTGTAGATGTTAGGAATCGACCTCGGATCCGCTGCAAGAGCAACTGGTGCTCTTAACTGCTGAGCCATCTCTCCACCCCATAATTAATAACGTTTTTTTGGTCTTTTTGAGACAGGGTCTCCCTGTAGCCCCAGCTGTCCTAGAACTCACTATGTAAACCAGGCTGGCCTTGAACTCACAAAGATCCACCTGCCTCTGTGTCCTGAGTGCTAGGATTAAAGGCGTGCACCACCACTCCCAGCTTATAACTTAAAAAAAAAATTTTATTTATTTTTGTGTGTGTATGAGTGTACTGTCTGCATGTAGGTTGGTGCACCAGTGTCGTGCAATGCCGCAGAGGTCAGAAGAGGGTGTCGGATTCCCCTGGAACTGGAGTTAAAGACGGTTCTCAGCAGCCATGTGGGTGCTGGGGATCAAACCCACGTCCTCTGCAAGAGCAGTCAGTACTCTTAACCACTGAACCATCTCTCCAGCCCCGAGGCTAATAACTTTTTAAACAGAGGAGAAATCACATAGAATGGAGGAAGAAGCTTAGGAAAAAGAGACTCAGGCTTCTGGTGAGTCTAGCCCCCATGCGCTCTTAACCATTAAGCCATCTCTCCAGCCCCATCCTGGTTTTTAAAACTCTATCCTCGTGCAGAAACATTATACTCAGCTTCCAGATTCCTTATTCTCCAGCCCTTCACTCTGCCCTAGTGTTTGAAAGTGTTGTCCTATTTCTTTTAACTCTCCAAAGAATGACAGTAATGACATCATTGCTTTGTCTGTTTTTAATCTTATCTGGTAAAAGATTCAAACTTAGAATAAGTAGGTCACCAAAGGTTCAGAACAAATGTGTCAAGTGTCTCTGACAGAGATAAGGCTGCTGGAGAGGCATTTGACATGTACCTCTCATCACACAATGGTACTGTCTCTCCGCCTCACTGGTGGAAACAAGGCAGACCACTTAATTGCATCTCTTTAGGAGGGACTAAAGTATGACCCACTGTCAAAGAAGAGAATCTGGTTGCCCAGGGAATTCTTAAAAAGTCAAGGGACGACGTGCCTGCTGCTTTTCGACTCCCAGAATGCTGTGGAAGAGCCGCTCCTTACCTACTTACTGAATGGAGATAATACTGGGATAAGCTCTTGTCTCAGGTGATTGTGAGGACTGCCTTGATGATCTCAGTTTAGGTTTTCATTGTACAGATGATGGAGCTAATGCCCACCCCCACCCCCACCCCCGCCGCTGCCCCAGAGGGAAATAAATCACTAAAGGCAAATGCACAGAGGAGCAAATCACATGAGAAACAGCTCAAGACTGAATGTGGTGGCCCATATCTATAGTCCCAGTCCTCAGGAGGTGCAGGGGAGAACTCGGAGTTCAAGGTCACTCTAGGCTGGCAGAGCAAAACAACAAAGGGAAACAAGAAAAAGAAAAAGGAGATGTTTGGTTTGTTTGAGCAATAAGGGAATAGCAAATAAATTCTTTTAGCTCTAACTTCTATCAGATGATGAAAAGGTAATATTTTACAAAGAGTTTTCCCTATTCTGAATGATAAGCAGTTGCAAAAAAAAAAGGCGGTATTACCACACAATGAGCATAGTAGGGATTCGTTAAAGTGTAAGACCATTTTTAAAAAGGAATCTGCTCATTTAAACTGCAACTCATAGAAATGGTCTTGCCCTATGACCCAGTGGTCTAATTTCTGGGTTTACATTCAAATGATCTATAACTTTAAAAAAAAAAAAAGACTGTTATTTGCTCATAGATTTAGAACAGTATTAATCAAACTTTCAGACCTCTAAGGCTGTGTAGTCTGAGTGCTTTCAAAGCCAACGAGCAGACCAAGACACATGGAAGATTGATTTTTCTGAGGATCTAAGCCAGCGTCAGGTTTGAGTTTCCTGCCCAGCAATCAGTACATTTACTCAGAGCATTCACAGAAAAACTGAAACGAATGCAGATCTCTCTAAACCAGAAAAGCAATGTAGCCTAATTGTGAAGGGCCTGGTTTTCTGGGCTCAGATTCTTTCTCATCAGTTCCTACATGAATGGTTTGGGACAGACCCTTGAATTCCAGCGTGACTATTATTGTTTCTGGCGAGGCTGCCACACTATGGACACATGGCTTTTGATCAACATCTTCCCTGTTTATGTGCAAGCTGCGGATTCTTGGCCTCAAGTCCTCGTGCTGGGCTTTGCTCCCTTCCCCTCCATCGTGTTGACAACGTTGTAACCGTGTCTTGGGCTACTGGTGGAGAGATAAAAGTCATAGGGCAGACAGAGTTTGCTGGACAAACGTCTCCTCTTCTTCTATTGAGTGAGTGAGATGTGTTTCATGCAGGTAGGTCTGCTGAGAAGCAGATGCAGTAATCCATCACCCCGGGTGGTATCCAAATTGATCACCCGCCCTCCAGTTGACTCTTCTTCCTTCCTGTCTTCCTCCACCTTTCCTCACTCTTGTTTTCCAGGGACTGTACCTTGAAAACCAGTGCTTTGCTTTATTCTGAATCCAGATTGCACCCATTTGGGAGGGCCGCAGCAAGGAAACATTGAACATGTAAAACTTGGTAAAGTGCTTAGAACGGTGCCTGACAAATAGCAATTATGATGTAATTGTGAGCAATACTCTATTACACCGTATTGTTGTGTAGCTCTATAAAAGGATAAATATTTAGACTGTGTGGCTATATGAAAAAATAAATGTGAAATGTTAAACAACAACAACAACAAAAAAGCACTAGGATGCAAGTACCACTGGGAGCATAACTCCATAAAATTGTATGTATTGAGTGATGATAGAAGAGGTTATGTGGAGGTGGAAATTGTGACTATATAATGGGAAGAGGAGCAGTTAATGTTTCTCCAGAGCTAGTTATTTATCCAAAGCGGAGCTAAAGAAACAGATTATACTGTCTTGGAGGCTCTGTACACATCTGCTCAGAAATACAGTTCTGTGCTTATACCTTTCCTAGTTGGAGAATTCTTACATGCAAGACTTTCTATTTGTATTATTTTAAGTTGATTTCCTTTTTTTTTTTTTTTTGGCTTTTCAAGACAGGGTCTCCCTGTAGCCCCAGCTGTCCTGGAGCTCACTCTGTAGACCAGGCTGGCCTTGAACTCACAAAGATCTGCCTGCCTCTGCCTCCCAAGTGCTAGGATTAAAGGCATGCACCACCATGCCCAGCCTGTTGATTGCCTTTAATTGATCATTTAGGAAGCTGGGAGCCGTGGGGCAGGGTCTGTGATGAAGACATGCATTCCTTCTGTAGACATGGGTCTGTGTCTGCCTTCCATGAGCTATGAGAGGAAGGGTTACTCCTTCAGCAGCATCTTTGTCCCATACTGAGGGACCAGCTTCATCTACAGTAAGTCTTCAGCACATGCCAGCTCAACAAGAGACGGAAGAATGACCCCTGAACCCCGCCCCTGTTTCCTCTTCCCTGTCCTACCCTCAGCCCTTTGCAGCCCAGGGTAGGGAGTAGTGTACGCGGTATAAGGATTGGAGCCCTGGACAATAGCTTAATGTGAGCGGGGACCATAAGGGAAAAAGAGGGATTGGGTGATTTTCTATTCCTATTTTCATTTCTGTGTTTGGGCACATGACCCATCCCAGCTTCTTCTCTCTGTGTAATGGCCCCATAGTACTTAGACTTAAACCTGGCTTCTTTTTTTAAAATTTTATTTACTTTTTTATGTGTATGAATGTACTATCTGCATGTAGATTGGTGCACCCATGTGGTGCAATGCCTCGGAGGTCAGAAGAGGGTGTTGGATTCCGCTGGAACTGGAGTTAAAGACAGTTCTCAGCTGCCATGTGGGTGCTGGGGATAGAACCAGTGTCCTCTGCAAGGAGCAGTTGGCGCTCTTAACTGCTAGGCCATCTCTCCAGCCCTAAACCTGGCTTCTTATCTTGATTGCGTTATCTTCCTGTGTGCCCTGACTACCTCTTCAAACTTCGTAGATGCCTCTCTCTTGTCTCCTGCCTCACTACTTTTTAACCTATGATAGTCATTTTTTTGTTTGTCTCTCAATTGTCTTAAAACATGTTTAATTTATTTTATGTGTGTGAGTGTTTTTCAGGCATGTATGCAAGTGTACTAAGTGGCTATTAGGCTCATAGAGGCCAGAAAAGGATGTCAGATCTCCTTGAACTGGAGTTACAGATGGCTGTTATCTACTGTGTTGGTACTAGGTCCTGAACCCTGTTCCTCTGCAAAAGCAGCAACTGGTCTTAACCACCCCTCCATCTCTCCAGCCCCGTTTTTCAAGCCTGCTAAGAATGTTTCTATAAAATCCTCTTCAAATGAATAGTCCAGAATATTCTTCATCATGTTTACTCACTTGGTTCTTCCTTTTCAGATTTCATTATAACTGTCACCTCTTCAGAGCATTTCCTGACCACATCATCTGAGATACCTGAGTCACTTTTTTACACTTTACCCATTTTGGTTCCCTGAAAAACTGCCGTCTAATCTCATTAAATCCTTTGTTTAGATGTTGTTTGTTTGCTGTTTGGCATAACATCTGAGGGGAGAGGGGAGAGGAAGAACCTCATATGTCTTTTTCTCCTGTTAGTCCCAAATTCTATCATTGCACCCAGTACAGACATACGCAGCAAAGAGATTGCTGACTATATGAAGGTATGGGGGATATATAGTCAGGCCTCCAGGTGGCTTCTAGAAGACCAGCTGGAAACAACAGCCTTTCCTTCTCTCTCATGAACTGGAAAGTAAACCAAACATGTTATTTTTCTACCTCAGTATACATCAAAAAAATATTATTAAACCCCTTCAGGTGGTAAAGTGAAAGAAGACACTGAACCTGGTCCATTTGCACCATTTATTTTGTTGTTTCCAAATAGTGACTGCTTGAAGATACACACACAGTTGTGGTACTAGGTGCCACTGACAGATCAGATAGACATGTTAATCAATGGAATCTAAACTCCTTTTATGAATATGGCCAGCTGATTTTTTGCCAAGTTCTAAAAATATGAAGAGAGGATTTGCCTTTTCAATAAATGATGTTGGAACAATTTGACATCCATATGAAAAAACATGAACTCTGACTAAAACCTCACCACATTATTAAAAACCTCAATATTAACTTCAGAACTAAATGTAAAATTATAAAATTCAAAATTATGGAACATTTAGGAATAATCAGGATATTTTTAAAAAGGATTTATTTTGATTACCCTTAATCATTGTGGCTGGAGAGATGGCCTAGCAATTAAGAGAGCCGACTGCTCTTGCAGAGGACCCGGGTTTGATCCACAGCACTCACATGGTGGCTGAGAACCGTCTGTAACTCCAATTCCAGGAGAACTCCAGTTCCAGGGGAATCCAAGACCCTCTTTTGACCTCCACGGCATTGCATGACACGGGTGCACAAACCTACCTGCAGACAATACATTCGTACATGTAAATAAATAAATAAATAAATAAAAAAGAAAAATATCTTTAAAAAAATCATGCATTTATGTGTGTTTCTATGTGCACCTGGGTGCAGATGCCCTCATAGGCCAGAGACTTCTGATTCCTGCAACTGAAATTACAGGCAGTTGTGGGCCCCTTGATATGGGTGCTGGAAACTGAACTCTAGTCCTTTGCAAGAGCAGTACATGCCCTTAATCACTGAGTCATCTCTCTAACCCTTGGTATAAGTTATTTTTTTTTCAAATGTCAGATTTATTTATTTATTTTTAATTTTCTAAGTGACTTAAGTCATAACAAATTTATTCTTATACATTTCTAGAAATCAGGAATCGTAAATAGGTTTCAAGATATCAAGGTGTCAGGTCTGGAGAGACGGTTCAGTAGTTAAGGGCAATGGCTGCTCTTGCAGAGGACCTGGGTTCAGTTCTCAGCACCCACAGGGTGGCTAACAACTGTCTGTAACTCCAGTTGCACTGGATTCAAATGATTTTTTTCTGGCCTCTGCAGGCACTGTATGCATGATGTGCACTTATATACATGCAGGCAAAACACTCCCAATCAGTCAGTCAATCAATAATCAATCAATCAATCAATCAGCCAAACAAGATGTCATCATTGCCGCGGTCCTCCTGGTGGCTCTATTTGTCTCATGCATTTCCTAACTGTCTGTGTCCCTTTGGCTTGTGGACCCGTTCTTCAGTATCAAGTCCAAGACAATATAATCCCCCCATCCTCCAGTCAGAGTTCTTAAACAGTATATCAAAATCATGATTACTAAATAGTTAACATATTTGACTATATCAAAGTTAACATTTAATGTTTTTTGACAAACTATTATCATTCTGAATGGGTGATGAAAATATTGATGAATATACTTACGATGAAGTACTTGCATTTAAATACGTAAACATTTTTAAAGTTTAAACATGATAAAGAAAGCAAACAAGATATTTTTTTAAAATGTCTTGCTTGTTTCAGTTTTCAGCATTCATATCTGAGGACTCACATCTGGCTGAAATAATGAAATTCACAGGTAAATGGATAGCACTGGAAACAACCATCCTGAGGGAACCCAGACCCTGAAAGGCAAGTATCGCATGTTCTTTTGTAAGTGGATGCTCACTTTCAGTCTATGGATAGGAGTGTTTCAATTGGAAAATACTTAAAGATTAAGAAACTTTAAGAAACCTAAAGATTAAGGGACCACAGAGTCTGGCGTTGTTTATGCGAGGGGAGATAGGATGCAGTGATATAAACGGGAGAGGAGAATAGCAGATAAGTAGGGTTTCATGGAGTAGACAATGAGAGGCTAGGACAGAAGAGTAAGAGGAATTCTAAAGGCCTTTGAGAGAGCCTACTATGGAAACTTCTTTCAATACATACATAAAAAACATAAAAAGGGTTTAAACGTGGCTACCCTGTAACAGGGTTCAATGGACACCACAGGCTAGCAAATGAAAAAGTACAGTGTCAGGAATGGACCCCTTCTTTTGGGGTTGTGGATTAGAGACATCCCATAGATCCTCAAACAATACTGGTTTTTGCCATTACATTTGGTTATGCACCAGACTGTGACAGTAAGACTGTATTGCTGAAGACATGATGTACATGAGTCACAGAACGAGCAAGGAGAAATTAAACTGCAAGTGAGCCTGGAGCTACATCTCCACTGGCTAGCTTTCATAGTAGGTGCTATGCATGTTATTGACAGGAAAAGATAATCATCAATATTGTCAGCTTCAAACCCTGAGAGCTACAATAACAACTGGCAAAACATGACCATTGGTGGAATAGTGGCACAAATATCATGGGAGTAACCAACCACCTTCTAATTGGATTTAAGACTTACTTTGCAAAAGGAAGTCCATACCTGACACTGTTATCAAGGCTAGAAAGGTCTTGGGCCATAGGGGAGAACCCACTACAATCATTCTGCAAAGTAGACATAGTATTAAACTGATTCATAATGACATTGTTATACCCATAGATTTTTGCATCTCTCAATTCTCACCAGAGAAGTTTCTTCTTGCAGCAGATAGCAATTAATACAGAGACCCTCAACTGGTCAACGTGAGAAGTACTCATCCTTAAATGAGACAGTCTCCTTCCGAGGCTCATAGATCATTGTGGAAGAAGGGGCAGAATGATTATAAGAGCTAAAGGTGGTAGATGACTACAAAGAAAGTATTGTCTGGACACCACAGTGTAGTTGCACATACAAACCTACAGCACTTACAGCAGCATACACAACACGTGGACGAACCCAAGCCAGACAGGCACCAACCATGGATGGGGAGGTGGGAGGAAAGCCCTGTCCTAGCTGAGGATCTATTAGCAATTATAGATCACAGGAGAGGGAGAGTCAGTTTTCCTACTGGTGTGATGCTTCATAGGTTGGCCAGTCTCCAAGGGATAGACCCGCACCCAGGAGTGCTTGGGAAACACAGATTAAACCTGCTAGGCTTTTAAAAACTAAAAAAGATTTAAAAAATAATATAATAAAGAATGTAAAGGGGGAAGTAATAAAGTGTTTTTGGAAAGGGGAAAGGGTCTGAATATGATCAAAAGACAGTGGATGAAATTCTTGAATCAATAAAAGTTTATTTTAATTGAAAAAAGAAGAAACAGAGGCTGGGTGTGGCAGCACACTCCTTTAATCCTAGCACCTGGCAGCCATGTGGGTGCTGGGAATCAAACCCGGTGCTTTTAACCACTCTTAACCACTGAGCCATCTCTCTAGCCCCCTAATCCCACCACTTGGGGATTAAAGGCAGGTAGATCTCTTTGAGTTCTAGGGCAGCCCGGGCTACATTTTATACATACCTGTATGAAAAAAACAAAAAGAGTAAAAAGAAAATTAGAAACATAGATGGCAGATAAGTATCTGAGCCATAGTCAACATCCTTCTAATTTTATCTTTTAAATATTGTCTCTCGCATGATAGACAAGCACTATGCGTAAGCCTCGAGACTGCTGGGATTCCAGGTCTGAGCCACCAAGACTAGGTCAACATCCTTTTCATATGCGCTTAAGGAAACTCAATAGCCAAATGTGTATTAAGACACCACAAGCTACTAATGCATTTCTTTTTTTTTTCTTTTTTTTAAATTTTATTTATTTTTGTATGTGTATGAATGTACTGTCTCCATGTAGGTTTGTGCACCTGTGTCATGCAATGCTGTGGAGGTCAGAAGAGGGTGTTGGATTCCCCTGGAACTGGAGTCAAAGCAGGTTCTCGGCCGTAATGCCAGACTCTGACAAACACAAGCCACACTGTACACCACTGATAAAACAAAATTGATGGTATATACTAGAAAATAGTTTTTTCAGTTTCCTATATGGTGAAGCAAAATTTTTTTTTTTTTGTCTTTTCAAGACAGGGTCTCCCTATAGCCCAGCTGTCCTGGAATTCACTCTGTAGACCAGGCTGGCCTTGAACTCACAAAGATCCACCTGCCTCTGCCTCCTGAGTGCTAGGATTAAGGGCATGCGCCACCATGACTGGCAGTTAAGCAAATTCCTTCCATTGTGTCCCAACAATGCCTCTCTTCGATATTTGTCTTAAAGAAGTGAATTTACATTCATGCAAAAACAGGTACATGAATGTTTGTGACAGTTTATTCATAATGATCCAAAACTGAAAGCAACCCAAATTTCTTTTGAAAGAAAAAATGTAATTCATGGATTAACATATCATCCAAACATATGTGTCTATGCTAAAGTAACCTACCATAACTATTAGTGCTGCTTAAATACCTATATATCTAATTGCTTGTGCTTCATTAGTAGGATCGAAAGGTTATTCCTGGACAAACTGTCAGCCCATGAAAGGAAACAGCCAGAATTGACCAGAGTCCAAGTCAACAGCTCCAGAGAGAGTGGACTGTTTTACCTCTCATCCACCTGTGCCCCTTTTCTAAGCCTAGGGAACAACCTGCGGAAGAGGGGGCGTGGTAGAATGTAAGGGCTGCGATTGGGGTGAATGGTGAAACTACAGCAATGTAGTCTGGACACTCATTTGATCAACTTGATTGAACAAACAACCTGTCACCCCCCACTGGATGGTGGGGCTGTAGGTGTTTGGGCACAACAGCCTGCAGATAGGTTTTGCATGAAGGATGCTTGTACTCATGGATTATCACTTATAGCTAAAAATGAAAAAAAAAAAAGAGAGAAAGATGCAGGACAGTTATGGCAGAATGCATGATCTGGGATGGGGTGGGG
>VZQC01008923.1:1050919-1099428 GCA_009823505.1 Rhizomys pruinosus
AAAAAAAAAAAAAAAAAAAAAAAAAAAAAAAGGGGGTAACAGTCAGAAACTGTCTAGAGAGATGGAATGTTCTTTATATTGCCTGGTTATGGTGACATGAATAGATTTTAAAAAGTCTATTAAAGTGATGTGTTAAAAGTCTTAGTATATTGTACCAAAAAAGTCAATTTTGTCACACGTGAAAATTTAAAAAATATTATTTAATATTTATATTTTAAAATTCTATGTGTATAAGTGTATTTCTAACATGCAGGGTAAAGTACACCTGTATCTTGCAGAAGAAGGTGTCAGATCTCCTAGACCTAGAGTTATGGATGGTTGTTTACTGCCATGTGAGTGCTGGGAATCAATCTCAGATCCTCTGCAAGAGCAGCCAGTGCTCTTAACTAATGAGCTATCTCCCCGGCCCCACACATGGAATTTTTTAAATACAACTTGATAAACACAAAGTAGGGAATATAGGTCAGTGGTAGACACTTGTCCTGCAATTACAAAGCAAGTACTCCAAAATGATAAACAAAAACAATGAAAGACATGAGCAAATTACCACGACCTTGAATCTAGATCACATTCCTTTCTAGCTGTACTATGTCGGAGCAAGTACTGTGTTTTTTGAGTTTAATTTTATCATTACCTTAAATAGATGTAATAAAAGTATTTGCCTCATAGGAATGTTTGGTGAATTAAACAAGCAATGCATATAAAATCACACAGTACATAGGAAACATACAATAAACATTAGTGGTTAACATGGGGTTACTAAGTTGGGTACAGTGGCATATGCCTATACTTTCAGTGCTTAGGAGGCTGAGGATAGAGAATTACTTGAGCTTAAGAGCTCAGGATCAGCCCAGGAAACAGAGCAAATGCCTATTTAAACATTAATAGCGATGAAAAAAAATACAAAGGAAGTGAGCACCACCACCATTTGCACTTAATTTTGAATTCCTTGTGTTCTTGGACACGTTATTTGCCCTCGCTGAACTTAAGTTTCTTGATTCAAAGACACATTCTGTAAACATCTTCACTTTATAACATTGTAGTAAGGATAACCAGTAGCATTTGTGTAATGCCTGTTACTCAGTGGGTGCTCAATAAATGATAGCTATAATTATGATCCAGAGTGCTTCAATATGTAAGATGGGACTTTTTGACACTGCACTGAAAAATTATGTTTATGAATGCATAATCCCAAATGATTAATTATGCAACTAAAGAAGGAGTTGATGTTATGCAAATGTTTTAGTTTGTAGTGCACTGGCCGTTCACATATTTTCCTATTTAAAGACAAAATAGTAATTGGTTGAAATGGGCACTGTTGCATTTTAATGAGCTCTTGAGAGGGCAAAAGAGTTCCTCCAATATAGAGCAGAATAGATTTTTTGATGATAATGTGTAATTTTCCATTTTGTTTTTTTTTACATATATACATATATATACACACATACATGTAGTAGCCAGTATGCTGAGAATTACGCATGCACAGAGCTTGTCCCTCATCAACCTAACCTGCCCTAGGCAGGTGAGACCATACAAGCAGCGTTGCAGACCTGGGCCAATGACAAGTGGGAATGCGAACAGTACATAACCCCTAACCCTGCCCCCAATAAATGAGTCCTCAACAGCTTGCCCTCTGTCTGCATTCACCCAACTCCCAGGGTCTGTGTCTTGACTCTGCGCCTCTCACCCCCCACTCCTTTGGTCGGACTCCAAAACTCCCCAGCAGGGGAATTCCCCAGACATACATACATACACCTGAATTGGAGGATTTTCTTTTCATTTCTTTTTGGCTAAGAGATGTCATGCTTTCCTTAAGGAAGTGTTTGAAGGCTCCTCCTTGGCAAGCCCAAACAACCATCAATCTTGCCCTTGTGCTCCACACTGGGGTCCTTCCCTCCCAGGGTCACTGAAATGAGGTCCAGTAAGCACCGTGTCCTGTCTTGATCTTCCTGTACTGGCCTCCATGATACAGCCTGGGTACATTTTGTTATTTTAATTTGCAAATAGAAGTCATAATTCTATAAAGTGGCTTTCTTCATTTTATGTTTTCTATCTCTCATGTCAAGGGTGTCTTTCCAAGTAACTTAAAGTTGGTTCCAAAGGAACTTGGACCCAGAGGCCTCTGTGGATTAAATGTGTAGATAAAGCAGAATTCTTACTTGATTTATGTCTCATTAGTGTCATACCTTCATTGCCATCATCATCATCATCATCATCATCACAACCACTCAGTGTCAAGTTATGACAACAAGGGCTTTAGGTTTTATAACACCTTCCTGACTATTATTTAATTTTTTTTATTATATTACCTGACTATTATTTAAACCATGGTTAAATGTCTCTCTTTATTCATTTACCCATATAAAAGGAGACTGTTTTTTAATATGCTAAAAGCTGCACATTTTTAGAAAGCATATCATTCATTCATTCAGGCAGCTATATAAAAACACACCTTCAGGAAAAGACAGTTTTCATAAGTTAGATTATTTTTCTTTGTAAAAATTTAATTAATTAATTAATTTATTATTTGTATAAGTGTTTTGTCTTCATTTATTTAAGCGTGCCCATAAATACAATGGCCACAGAGGTCAGAACAGGGTGTCAGATTCCCTGGAACTAGAGTTACAGATGGTTGCTAGCTGCCGTGTGGATGGTAGGAACCTAATCTTAGTCCTTTGCAAGTGCAGCCAGTCCTTTAACCAGTGAGCCATCTCTCCAACCCCCAAGTTAGATTATATTTCAATGTGAATAAAAACATTTTGAAATGTTAATATGCTTTCACTGTTGCTTATGATGCAGGTGTCACTGATGGGAAAGAAAGGGATAATTGAAGCACAGAATTGGAAAGTACCTTAGAAAAACTCGAGATCAAGAGGATAGAGAATAAATACCAACTATTACTCAAACAATCCATGAACAGTTGGGATGGAATTCCTCCTGCCTTCTACCTAATCATAACATTTCGGCCATTTTATATTTGGTATCCTGCCTCTCTACTGATTTCCAAGAGGTTTAATATCATGAGTAGATGGCTTCCAGTTAAAATTTTATCTGGAGTTTTTGAAGCTAAAGAAAATTCTAGCTGCCTTTAGATATATGCTCGCATCTAGATATGTGTCCTTTGGCTAGTGTAGCTTTTGAAAGTACATTCTTTCAATCTGACCTCTGT
Source organism: Rhizomys pruinosus (assembly GCA_009823505.1). Taxonomy (NCBI): domain Eukaryota; kingdom Metazoa; phylum Chordata; class Mammalia; order Rodentia; family Spalacidae; genus Rhizomys; species Rhizomys pruinosus. The sequence continues at coordinate 1,054,089 of VZQC01008923.1, forward strand.
TTATTCTGGTGTTTGTTTCATTGTGAAGAAATCATTGACGCCTATGCAGCCAAATCCAGTATATTTTCACTTTGTAGTTTGTGTTGGAGATTTTTCCTCTCACAAAGACACCTTACATTTTCTTCTTGCCATTTCACAGTTTTTCTTCAGCATTTAAGTTTTTAGTCTACCTGTTGTCCTTGTTCGAGTACGGTATAACATCAGGCTACAGCCTTAGGCTTTTTCATGTAATGGTCATATTCTCATCTTCTCAAGGCTGTCTAATGGGGAGTTCCTCTCTTGCTCCTGGATTTCACTACAGTTCCATGTGAAATGTTTCAGTATCTAAACATTTCCTACTAAACCCTGAAAGATATCCTGAGGCTCTTGGTACATGTTCCACTTCTAAAAAGAGACAGTGATTGGCCTAATGAGCTATTTTCTAGTCAATGGGGGCCGAAAATGAGAGTGCAGATTCCCTGGTTTGAAGTCTATACTGCAGTCATTGAATGTTAGGCTTGGATTACTGGAATAATAGCCTGTAGTTCAACAGAAGCCATTGTCCTTCAAGGTACAGAGGACTCATCTGACTGTACCCAGAGCTTTCTGTGTGGGTAGGTGAGTCCGGGTCTGGATCCCTCCTAACTTCCGGAGCCTTGGGCAGAAATTGTCCTTCATTTGATCAATAGCCTTTCAGTTAAATTTTTATCTGGAGCTTTGAAGCCAATGAAAATTAGAAAGTTATCAATACCAACAGTGTTGACAGTTTTCTGTCTTCCTATTAGGTTACAACCTTTCCCTCCAACATCAATTTTAATTCTTTATTATGAATTCATTGTTACTTATAGTTTTGGTTAATTGTTCAGAATAAAGGGTAGGAGGCGCCATAACTATGTTGTGTGTAAGAGGCCAAAGACCAGCAAATGCTATGATGCAAGAGAGAAACTGGCCGTTTCCATTGTTTACTGTCAGTAAATCTTGGAAGAGTACTGCAGGTGCAACAACAATTTAATTTCTCTTTCCTTCAAAAATTATTACTGACACACTTTCTGAGAATTTTGCAAGAATCCATTCTTTTGTTTTATTTTGTTTTGGTGCTAGGGATTGAACTTTCCACAAAAAATTTTAAAGGCTAATGGAACTACCCAGAGAATGAATAGCTTCGAAAAAAATGAAAATCACTTGAGTCAGGCCTGTGTCAACTACTTTGGAAAAGATACTGTTGCTGTGTGTGTGTGTGTGTGTGTGTGTGTGTGTGTGTGTGTTATGTGTTTGGGGGGGTTCTTTTCTCTTTTTTTTGAGACAGGGTCCCCCTATAGCCCCAGCTGGCCTGGAACTCACTCTGTAGACCAGGCTGGCCTTGAACTCACAAAGATCTGCCTGCCTCTGCCTCCCATGTGGTAGGATTAAACGTGTGTGCCACCACGCCTGGCTTAAAGACTGTTCTTAGCCGCTATGTGGGTGCTGGGAATCGAACCTGATCCTCTGCAAGAGCAGACTGTGCTTTTAACCTCTGAGTCATCTCTCCAGCCCCAGGGGGGTGGGGTGGGGGGGTTCTTTTTAACAGTCATGTGGATATAGGAAGCTGGAAAGAAATGAAATCTCAATGTGAGCAGAGGCAGAAAGATTTCCCAGATGGAAGTGAAAGAATTTGTTGAGAAAACATAGTTTCCATCCAAGGAAAACCTATTATAAGCACTCAGATTCCTGGCAACAATCCAAACTTTATTCCTCAGGAAAATACCCTGGGATCCTTAATCTCTATTAAATTCTTAATGAAATCTTTAGGTAACAGGGTAGCTTGGTGGTAGAACAGTCCAACTGTGCCTGTGTGCAGCGAATCCAGCATAGGTGGTGTAAACAACCCACTCTCAGGTAAACATGCAGCAGAAGAGATCTGTGTGTGCAAGGTTCTTCCCACAATGCCTGTTCATAAGCTTAAGTCTTCTTTTTCTAATTTATAGCTTCACTGCTACACAAATACACAAAAATGTGTTAATAGGGTCCCATATAGTAGCTGACACATGTTGCTTTGTGTAATGTTCAAAGCTTCAAATCGTTTTGCTAGCTTTTTAAATGCATAGGACATGAAAGCGAGCTGTATTTGCCCTTCAGTGCACCTATTTATTCCTTTTTTTTTCCATTTTATTGAATTGCTTGCATTTCTTACAATAAATCTTGATTGCATTTACACTTCTCCCCTAGCTGCACCTTCTTATTCCCCTCACCCCACCAGGTTTCATGTGTTTTGTCATATATTGAGTCACATTTGTGTCTTCAAATGTCCCTCAGTATGAGTTCATCCATAGAATCCATTTCTTTGTTTTTTTGTTTTTTTTTTTTAGAATTTCAAGTTTTTGTTCGAAGATATAATTACATATTTTATTTTGAGGCTTATAACAGTTCAGTTTAGTTGTTACACTTCTATTTCTTTTTCTTGTGTTGTTCTCTTTAATTTTCTGTTACTCCAAGATATGCATATATTATACTCGACATATATACCCAAATGACAGAGTCTGAAAATAAGCTATGGGTTAATTCCAAAACACATTTGAGATTCACATTTTAACAGTAATTTTGCATGCAGGCACAAGGAAATATAATTTTACATTTCCAAATGTATGTTTTAATTTACTTTTGAAGAAGGGATGGATTCTTTCTCATAAATCCTGGAACTGGGAACATAGAGACATAAACTTCAAGTTATATCTATAGTAGCATCAGTTCTTTTAAAATTTATTTTTCATCACTTCTCAGCCTTTTGGCTAAGATCAAGTGAAATAAAATTTATTTTTCATTGAATTTTTGTGTATTTCATACAGAACGATTAACCTTAACCACCTTTGTACCCCCACCTGCACCTCCCACAGATCCCCACCGGAATTCATATACTCTGTCATGTGTGTCCATTGATTTACTGTCTCCAACTGTTCCTCACTGCAAGTTCATCCACTGAGGTCTAGTCAGCCCGAGTCTCTTGCTTTAAGAAGATCAGCTCTTCCTCACCCAACCATAATCAGCTGCCAATATTTCTTCAGCTAAAATTGGGTTCTGCTGCCCATTTCCCTGGTTCTGTGCTGGGTTTTTGTCTGCTTGAGTTTGCATGGGTCTTGTGCATGCCGATACTGTTGCTGTAAGTTCTTATGGGCAAGGTCCCAGGAGCCTGTAGGATTTTATTTCCTTATGCTCATGCACCTCCTCCCTGGTGCTTACAATCTTTCTGCCCCCCTCTTCCACAATGGACCCTTGAGCCCTGGGTGAGTGAAAGAAACTTAATACAGAAGTCCTGTCCAAGGACCCGCACTCTGCAGGCTCCAAATCTCCAGCCCTTTGTGACTCTGTTGCATGAGGGAGCTTCATAAATGAGAGTTGAACAATTCATTAGTGTCCTCTTTACCCCTTGTTCTATGTTGCATGAGCCTTAGGTGTAGAGGTTGCATTGAAGGTGTGCCACTTAGGCTTGGGCAGTTCACCGATGATGTGCATGGTTACTCTGTAATAGTCTCTGTCTGGTGCAGAAGCAGCTTCTTTGATGACTGGGATACTTGACTGTGGGTTTCATGATTTCATCTTTCTTTACTGCTGAGAACTCCATTGTGTAAGTGTACCACATCTCCACCATCCACATATCCACTGTCCACCACACAGAGGCCCAATTCAGGTGCTCTCCGGCAGGCTGGAAATGTCTGGAGCACTGCTAATGGGCAGAACAGTCTAGCCCCATGCTGCACCGATGAGTTCCTAGATGTGTGCTCATTGGTCAGTTCTATAACTCCCCCTTTCCTCTCCATGGTCTCTGGTAATAAGCCATTCTACAGGTTCTTTAAGACCCCCCCCCCCATGTTTTTTAAATTCCATTCCTGAGTGAGATCATGCAGTACTGGTCTTTCTGGATCTGGTTTTCTTTTTTTTTTACTGGTAAAATTTACGGTGTGTGTGTGTGTGTGTGTGTGTGTGTGTGTGTGTGTATGTGTGGTGTGTGTATCTATGCACATGCATTCCACATATCAGAGGTCAGAGATCAACTTTGTGGAGTCAGTTCTCTCCTACTTTTATACTCACTCTGGGACTTGAATTCAGGTTGCCAGGCTTGCTGGCCACGGACTGGGCTTACTTTAGTTAGTTTGATAATCCCCAGTTCTAGCCATGTTGTATTTCATTTATATTTTTATGACTGAATAGTATTCAGTTATGTGTATGTGCATCTGTACATGTGTGTACATGTGTGTGTATGAGCACGGGTATGTATGTATGTATGTGTCTCAGTGTGTGTATTGCATTTTCTTCATCTGTTCAGCTGACGGGCACTTAGGGTATTTCCATTTCTTGGCTACTGTGAAGAGTTCTCCAATGATCATGGCAGTGCAGATAACTTTTGACTTGTCTTTCCTTTGGTTATACCCAGGAGTGGAAATGTGGAGTCCTGCAGTAGTTCTTTCCATTTTGAAGGACCTCTGTACTGTTTTTCCACAATGGCTGTACTAGTTTACGTGCCCATGGGAGTGTAAATGTTCCTTTTGTCTCATTTCTGTTATGAACCATTGAATGGCTCTCTAATTGTGGTCTTGACTTGCATTTCCCTAAGGATTAGTGGTGTTGATTCATTTTTCATATACCTTTTGGGCATTTACATACTCTGTGGGGGAATATCTATTTAGATCTATTGCCTTTAAATTACATTTATTTATTTATTTATTTATTTATTTATTTATTTTGCTATTGAGGTTTTGGATTCCTTGCATATTCTGGATACCAACATTTTATAAGATGTCTATTTTCCAAATATTTTCTCCCATTCTTTAGGCTATCTCTGCATACTTTTCGTCGTTTCCTTTGCTGTGAAGTTTTTTTTTTTTTTATTAGTTTGATCCAGTCCTATTTTTGCTTTGGTTTCCTATAGCTTTGAGTTCTTGTCCAAAAAAAAAATTAGGTCTCTTTGGTGTCGTGAAATGCTAAATGTCTCTCTAATGAGGCGTATGGAAGGGAGGTGGCTGCAGTTTCACCATCTCTAAAGGTGGCTTTAGATCCCAGAGCTGAGGTTTCATCTGAAGGAATCTTGACCAGGCAGAAGAACTGGATATAGGCAAGGCTTCTTTGTTTCCTAGCTTTTTACCCAAACCCAGGAAAATATCCCCTGCCTCAAGCTGCACTTTTGGTGTGTGCAGATGTTTTGTCAACATGTGTTGGAGCCAGGAACTATGACAGGATCTAGGGCTCAGTGAGGATCTGGGTAATGTCATGCAGAATGACTTGGAGGTAGTCAGGGAGGCAGTACTGTGTGCTGTTCATATGGGTGACCTCTACAGCAGACACTCAGTTCATATTTTCTGTGTTGCAGTCTCACCACTGGCAATATGAGGGTCATAACACCAATCTATACATGAGTCGATGAACAGCCATTTGAAATGGATCAATACATGTGAGGCGTTGAGTACAGCAGCAGCAGCATGTAGTACAGGCTCAGCCGTGGTCAGTGATTGTAATTCAGGTTCCAGAGGAGCAGAGGAGGGGAGTATGAACTCCTCTATATTTCTTTTTAATTTTTTAAATTTATTTTCTTTTTTTAATTTTTAAATTTTTTATTTTTTGTCTTTTTCGAGACAGAGTCTCCCTGTAGCCCCAGCTGTCCTAGAACTCACTCTGTAGACCTGGCTGGCCTTGAACTCACAAAGATCTGCCTGCCTCTGCCTCCTGAGTGCTAGGATTAATGGCGTGCGCCACCGCGCCCGGCTTTTATTTATTTTTGTATGTGTATGAATGTACTGTCTGCATGTAGGTCTGGGGACCCGTGTCGTGCAATGACGCGGAGGTCAGAAGAGGGCATCGGATTCCCCTGGAACTGGAGTCAAAGATGGTTCTCAGCCGCCATGTGGGTGCTGGGGATCAAACCTGGGTCCTCTGCAAGAGCAGTCGGTGCTCTTAACTGCTAGGCCATCTTTCCAGCTCATGTATTTAATTAACCATATGAGGCTGTGCCATTATACCAGCTCTTGCTGTACAGATCACACCAAGATCCTGAAACACTTTTAACCCTTTTAACATGCTGTAGTTTGCTTCTCCCAAGGAAGCAGCACTCAGGGAGCAGCGAGCTTACTGTTTTCTTTCTTTCTTCTCTCTTTCTTTTCCTTTCCTTTCCTTTCTTTTCTTTTTTCTTTTCTTTTCTTTTCTCTTTTCTTTTCTTTTCTTTTCTTTTCTTTTCTTTTCTTTTCTTTTATCTTCTCTCTTTCTTTTCTCCTTCCCCTCTTGCTCCTTCTCCTTTTCTTTTAAAACTATTTTTTTTTTTTTGCAGTGTTGGAGATTGACCCCAGAGCCTGGCACAGGATAGGGAGGCACTATACTATGGAGCCACATCTGCAGCCAAGACGTCTGTTTAATCTGCAGCTCTGACCATTGGTCCCTGCCCTCAGTTCTCAGATGAGTGCAACATTTCTGGGCAAGATGAGGAAGAAACAGCTTCTGTTATTTCCCCACACACCCAAAGGGAAATGAGTGACTCACTGCAACATCACGGAATGTCTGAAAGAGGATTTCTCTTTTTGTCTAAAGGAAATTTTGGCAGGAAAAGTTGGCAAAAGTATTTTCCAACCTAGACAGCTCTTATAAACTGATTTAATCATTTAAGATTTGTAGGAACTTTTATTAAATACCCTATGCTCAGGGATATGAGCATTGATCCAACGCTGTTTGTGCTGAGCACAGGGGACAATATCTTCATGTCTACATCCTCATGTGGATGAGAATATGATTATTTACAAGAAGACTCTGAAATGCTCAAGGTTATATAGCAAGATGGGAAATGGTGGAGCGAGAACTTGGCCTTGGACCCAGTGGGAGGAGAGCCTGAATCGACTATTTTTTTCATGCTTCTTTTTTTGTCTCAAGTTATAATCACTTCTTTCTATAAGTAGCTCTCCCTCTAGTGAAGGAGCCAGAAAAGAACAGGTAATTAATATACAGTGTAATCTATGCTCCACAAAGGTGCAAAGCAGAGCTGTGGAAGTAGAGAGCAGACTGTGAATCGCTTTGCCTGGAAGAATGACTTTTCACTGTAATCAGCAAAGTACTGAAGACTGTATGAAGTTTTCAAAATATGTGCAAACCTGGGGTGATGAAAATCTGTCTCAGCAAAGGAAAAAAACTTGCATCTGAGATGACTAAAGACCATAAGCAGATCAGCAGGCAGCAGCTAGCTATGTCAGGTTTTATGTGTATTAACACTTCGAGGTGACAGCCACATCTCACATAGATGAATGTCAAAACTGTGTATTTCCCCTTTCTCAAATGTAGTGACCACCACTTTATCTTACCCACTTTTCTTGCCTAGCTTGCCACCTGGCTCAAGGTGTGGACTCTGAGGTGCTCATTTTGAGTCTCTTAGAAGCTTGATTATTCTCTGTGGGGTTAGTTTGGGACCTTATTTTTCTCCTCTTTCTGTGTTTTCCTTTTGCACCTCATTTACAGTTCTCATAGAGGGTAATGAAACACTAGCTCTAAAACTCATCCTCTTCAACCAATGCACCAAAATGAGACCCCCAAGATGAATTCTGGTGGTAATACCTAGTGTTCTTTACCTGTGTTCCCTTGTCAATTACAGATAGGCAAACAGCTTAAATTTCATGAGGGAAGTTGGTTTCACACTCTTTTTTTTAATTTTATTTATTATTTTTGTATGTGTATGAATGTATTGTCTGCATGTAGGTTTGTGCACCCGTGTTGTGCAATGCTTCGGAGAGGGTGTCGGATTCCCCTGGAACTGGAGTTAAAGACAGTTCTCAGCCACCGTGTGGGTGCTGGGGATCGAACCCGGGTCCTCTGCAAGAGCGGTCAGTGCTCTTAACCGTTAGGTCATCTCTCCAGCCCGGTTCCACACTCTTTAAGATCGTTGCTGACTGCCTGCTCAGGCCTGATCTTGGAGTGGTATGTACCAAGAAGATACAACCTCCTCTATTTCTTGGCCTCAAAGCTCTCTAATGACCAAGAGGAAGAGAGTTGATTGGGGAGTGGAAGCCAGAAGAGATGAAGATCAAAAAGAGCCTGTCAGTCTAAGCTCAGAAACAAATGAAGGGGACATTGCAAAACGCTAGGGTGATGCCATAAATCATCATTTTGTGTGTGTGTGTGTGTGTGTGTGTGTTTGAGACAAGGTCTCCCTGTAGCCCCAGCTGGCTTGGAACTCACTCTGTAGACCAGGATGGCCTTGAACTCACAGAGATCTGCCTGCCTCTGCCTCCCGAGTGCCGGAAGTGCTGAGATTAAAGGCATGCATCAGTGCCCCTGGCATAAATCATTTCTTATGAGGCTAACTAAATCATATCCCACCAAGAGATGGTAAGGATTTGAGGGAAAATATCAATCTTCAATGAGCTTCATCATTTTGAGCTCCAGGCAGTGAGCACCATTATGTCCAATCAATCATGAGTCCAGCAACAGCTGTGCTGCCACATTGCCAGTTCCTGTGCTCGGCGAGGTACTGGAGAGTGGTTCACAGAACACAGACTGGACTGTGGGTTCCACAGACTAGGATGTCCAAAGTCCTGTCAGGAATTCAGTGCTTAGAAAAGAATTCTGCTAACTAACATGATCCTGAACCATTTGTGTTGTTCTGGATTTTTGGTATTTATTTGTAGTTTTCCAGTTATTTCTGTCAAAATAATAAGATAAGATATTAACAAGTCCCAGTATCTCTAAGTCACAATAAATAAGGAAAATTGTTTTTAACTTGACTTTTTAAAAATCCTAATTGAGGGGCTGGAGAGCCGGCTCAGTGGTTAAGAACCCTGGGTTCTTGCAGAAGACTCAGGTTTGATTCCCAGCATCCACATGGCAGTGAATAATGCTCTGCAACTGTAGTTCCAGGGACTCCACTGCCCTCTTCTGTCCTTCACAGGCAGGGCATGATATGGGTACAATTACACAGATTCAGGCAATATATATATATAAAAAATCTTAATTAGTTTAAGTACTATTTTTAATTTTTGCTTAGAAATATTTCTTAGAGTTCTTTAGCACCAGAATATATATATATATATATATATATATATATATATATAAAAAATCCTTTTTGAGACAGGGTCTCCCTATAACCCCAGCTGGCCTGGAACTCGCTCTGTAAACCAGGCTGGCCTTGAACTTACAAAGCTCAGCCTGCCTCTGCCTCCTGAGTGCTAGGATTAAAGGCATGTGCCACCATGTCAGCCAGAATTTGCATTTGTAACAACACCAGCCAACAAATAATGTTTTTTAAAACATTTTTCTTTCCTTTATTTTTATTTCATGTGTATGAGCGTTATGTCTGTGTGTGTTTAAGTGCATCCATTGTGGTTCAATGCCTGAGGGGGACAGAAGAGGGTGTTAGATCCCTTGGAAATGGGAGTTGCAGACAGTTGTTAGCTGCCCGTGGGTACTGGGATTTGAACCCAGGTCTTCTGTAAGAACAACCGGTGTTCTTAAACACTGAGGCATCTCTCTAGCCCCAACAAATAATTTTTTTACATGATGTGCTTTTTAAACTTTATTTGCTATTTCTTCTACATATAAATTATTAACTTTTCCTAGTCTAATGTTACCCTTAAAGGGTTAAGTGAAGTGGGGAATGGGAGGGTAGGGTGGAGGAAGGCATATAGGGAAAGATCAGTACCACTAAATGCCCTTAGAAAAAGCCATATGGAACCCACCATTGTATACGCTCCTTAAAACATGTACATATACACCATAAAAAAGAGATTAAAGGACTTATTCTATAACAGGACATTGGCCTTTCTAGACATCATATTCTATTTTTTATTTTTTAAATTTATTCTCGTATGTGTATGAATATACTGTCTGCATGTAGGTTTGTGCACCCGTGTCATGCAATGCCACGGAGGTCAGAAGAGGGTGTTGGATTCCCCTGGAAATGGAATTAAAAGATGGTTCTCAGCTGCCATGTGGGTGCTGGGGATCGAACTCCAGTCTTCTGTAAGAGCAGTCTGTGCTCTTAACCGCTAGGCCATCTCTCCAGCCCTTAGACATCATGTTCTAAAGAAAAGAAAAACCTCAATGCTAGGAATGGACTTCCTCTCTAGAAGCTGTTGACCAATGGTTCCAGTCCCTCAAACAATACTACCGATTGCCCCTACTCTGTGGATGGATTCATACAATATATAGCCTCTCTGCCAGGCATGGTTGTGCATGCAGAGGCAGGCATATCTCTGTGAGATCAAGGTCAGCCTGGTCTACATATTGAGTTACAGATCATTCATGTTGTAAATAGAGTCGTTCATTTTTATGGCCGAATCATATTCTACTGTAGGTGCTGCACCCTGATTGTTTTTGTTTTTGTAAATAGTGCTACTATGAACATTAGGAGCATGTGTGTTGTGGTGGTTTGAATGACAATGTCCCCCATAGGTTCCATGTATTTGGATACTTGGTCAGTTGATGGGACTGTTTGCAGAGATCACGGAACCTTCAGGAGGTGTGGTCATGCTGGAGGAAACAAGTCAGTTGGGGCGGCCTTTGAGAGTTCATAGCCACACCCCCATTTCCCGTTTCCCTCTCTCTGCTTCCTTTTCCTACTTATAGTGAGCCCTCAGCTTTGTGCTTGGCTGCCCCCTGTTGTACCTCCTGAGTATGATGGAGTCTTACCCCTCTGGGGCCATAAGCCCAAGAAACTCTTCCCAGGATAAGTTGCCTTAATCGTGGTTTCTCACACACAGCAACAGAAAAGTAACGAATACACACGTAGCTATATATATTTGACTCCGATTTTCAGTTGTTTTGGAATGGCTGGGTCACATGGCAATTCTCTGTTTTAATGTATGGAGAAGCCACATTCTCCACAGCATCAACATGACACCATTTTATCTTTCCACAAACACTATAAAGGGTCCAAGTTCTTTGCATCCTCACCAGCACATTAAAAAAAAAAAATCAATTCATTGACAGTTCCACACATGCTTATAATGGACTCGGGTTTTCACTCCCTTACTCTCTCTTCATCTGGAACCCAACTTCTCAAGAAGCCCCCCTCCTACTTGCACCCCTTTTGTATGTGACCCACTGAGTTTAATTAGGGTTCCTGCATGAGCATGGGTCGGGGGCTATTTATAAAGGCATGGGCAACTTATCAGACACTACGCCACAGAGAAAATTGATACTTCCTTTCTTAGCAACCATTAACTGCCAACACCTCAGGAAGGGTGAGGGCCTCAGGAGTCCCTCCCCAATCCAGTAGGAAATGTTGATGGGCCTGATCTTGCGCATGCGACCACTGCTGCGGTGAATTCATGAACGCCATACCCAGGTCATGCTTTCCTACCCCCTGGCTCTACCATTCTTTCCCCTCTCTCTCCTGCTCTGTTCCTTCGGAGGGAGTGAAGTAGGTGTCCAGTCTTAGGTTTGGGTTCTCCCAAGATCCGGAATTCCCAGCATCCTCAGGACACACAGATGTCTACTTCCTCCAGAAACTGTCATTCAACAACCACTTCCTCTTTGCCTGAGGTCCCGCAGAAGACGTTCAAACGCCACCTTGGTTTCTGGCTGCCGTGCGCGAACTACATGACGCTCAGGCCTGCCTATGTCAGAAGTAAATTCCCAGAGTGACTAAGCCTGGTGTTTGTTTTATTTGGGTTTTGCACCTGCATAATTCTAACCTAATATGCCTAAAACCTAATATGCAGCTCAGGGCTGAACACTCAAAGGCCACCTGTTCTCAGCACTTTGCCAATGAGTCTCTGGTTTACTCCCTGTCCTCAGAAATAAGAAACTTCTCCAGGAAAAGCTGAGAGCAACTCTTGGCTATGGGCGTAAAAATGAGCATTTGGAATGCAGTTTTGACAGTGTGTTCGTTTAGCAAATCAACAGTAGTAGATTTCCTTCTGGGGCCTATAACCTTCTTGGCGCTAGGCTCTTGCCCTGGTTTACAGTACTAGGAATGTGTCCTGTCCCAGTCCCCCCGCCCCCCCCACCATTGGCCTCAAATCTAATCATCCTATCATAATCACGGCACTCCTGTAACAGTGGGCACATCTTGCCTGGCCGGTTGGCAGTGTAGCTCTCAGGGGTAATGGCTGGCTATGACCAGTGACTTTTCCCCCTCAACGGCCCGCATAACACCTTCTAGCTCTGTGAAATCTATTCAGTAAGGAAGAAATTTCTAATTGAGCTCCGGCTTCATTTCTTTGAGTTCTGTATTCAGTATGTGTGGTTAGCATCTTCACCAGTAAGGTATTACTTTGGAGAGCAATGGCCTGTATTGTTCTGGAGCATTCTGGGGCCTCCCTGACCGACAACCTATGGGGAGCTGTGATCGTTAATCTTATAAACTGAGTGACTACTGGATTCTCAGCCTCTCCAATGTTAGATGGCCAGTGTTAGACTACTCAGACTATCATGTAAGCTGATCCATAAATCTCCATTCTCTCAATTCCTTTCTTCTAGAGAACCGTGACTGGTACAGAGCTATCCTCTATGTGGCACTGGGATCCTCACGGAAAACCTCTGGCTTCTGGGAACAGCATTGTTTACCCATGCAGATGCTTCTTTTCAAATTCTTTTTAAAAATTACATTAAAAAAATAAGCTTATAAGACAATGGGGTTCTAATGCTTCTTTATACATTCTTTGTTTTGGTACTCGCCTCCTTTCTTCTTCTCTGCCCTGTCCTCCCTGGCCCTCCCACTTAAACCTTCCTACCCCCCTGGGCCTCCCCTCTTAAACCTTCCTACCCCCCTGGGCCTCCCCACTTAAACCTTCCTACCAGTCTCCCCACCTCTTTCACAGCACATGTGTTCCACTATTACCTCTCCTTCAAGGCTTCTTTCCCCTCTACTCTCTAATGGTTCTGCTCTATCTTCCTGGCCTCTACAGGTACTTCAAGTTAAGCACACTACTCTAAGAATTTGTTGGGGCTGGAAAGATGGCTCAGCAGTGTAGAGCACTGGCTGCTCTTGCAGAGGACCTGGGTAACAGCACCCACATGGTGGCTAACAACTGTCTGTTACTTCAGTTCCAGGGGATCCAATCTGGTCTTCTGTCCTCCACAAGCATTGCACAACGTGGATGCACTTACACACAGGCAGGCAATACACTGATACACATAAACTAAATATAATAAATAAAATATTTTTAAAAATTCTTGGTAGTTCATCCTCCTCTCTTTTGGGAGAGTAGAGGGAGAAAATGCAGTCTAAGTGGAAACAAAACAAAACGAAAAACAAAACAAAAATCTTGGTAGCAAAGATCCAAGCATGAGAGCATATTTGGCATTTTTGTGCTTCAGAGCCAGAGATAATATTTCTACTTCTACCCATTTTCCTGAAAATTCATTAATTTCCTTTTTCTTTTGTAGCTGGATAAATATTCCATTGTACAAACAAGTACTTCTAGGAATTATTATTATTATTGAGACAGGGTTTCCCTATAGCCCCAGCTGGTCTGGAACTCACTCTGTAGATCAGGCTGGCCTTGAACTCACAGAGATCCGCCTGCCTTTGCCTCCTGAGTGCTAGGATTAAAGGCGTGTGCCACCACGCCAGGCTTAAAGACGGTTCTTAGCCACCATGTGGGTGCTGGGAATTGAACCCAGGTCCTCTGCAAGAGCAGTTGGTGCTCTTAACCACTGAGCCATCTCTCCAGCTCCAGGAATTATTTTTATTATAGCCATCCTACTTAGTGTGAGGTGGTATCTCATTGTGGTTTCCATTGGAAAATTCTGAATGACTATGGTGCTGAGGTTTTTTGAAAGCTGGCAATCGGCCGATCTTTCGAGAGTTGTTGATTCAAGTCTGGTTTATATTTATTCATTTATTCTTTTATTAATTAGATAACATTTTGCTGTGTAATCCACGTTGGCCTTGAGTTTGCTATATCGCAGGGGGTGGTCTCAAACTTTCTAAATTCTGGGATTCCAAGTATACATCATCATGCCCAGCTATATTAAAATCTTTGTCTAACCTATATTTTGTTAGGTATTTGGCTTTTTAAAAATTAAACTATGGGGCTGGAGAGATGGCCTAGCAGTTAAGAGCACTGACTGCTCTTGTAGAGGATCCGGGTCCTGGGTTCCATCCCCAGCACCCACTTGGTGGCTGAGAACTGTCTTTAACTCCAATTCCAGGGGAATCCGACGCCCTCTTCTGACTTCTGTGGCATTGCACGACACGGTGCACCCACCTGCATGCAGACAGTACATTCATACACATAAAGAATAAATAAAATTTAAAAAAGGATTAGTTATTTTAAAAAAATTAAATTACACAATTTTTAAATATAATCTAGATACTGGTCGCTTACCATCAGATCTATGATTTGCAAACATTTATTTTTTTATTTCTATAGATTAATTTCTTGATAATGTCCTTTGATGAAATAAATGTTTTAAATTTTCTGGTACTATTTATTGCTCTTTTTTTTTTCTTGTGTTGTTCATGCTAATTTAGAGACCATTTTCTGATAACCACTGTTTGACATAATGAAATGATGCGCAAAGTACTCACATGAGGAATATTTACCAATCTGATTAGAGGAACAAGGAAAATTCGAGTGAGCATCAATTTAGCAAGTATTTATTCTCTGTCAGGAATACAATAAATCTCTGTGATAAAGTGATCGAATCCTGGGTGAGTTTAGTGTTAAGTAAAGGATGTAGAATTTTATGAATGTGTGTATGCCTGTGTATGTATATGTATATGTATATGTATATGTATATATATATATATGTATATGTACAGGTATGTGTATTTGAGTATGTGTGTATGTGTGTGTATGTATGTGTGGGTATATCCTTATGAAATTTTTTTTGTCACCGTGGCAAATATCTGAGAGAAACAATTTAAAATTACTTATTTTAGCAAAGAGGTTCCAGTCCATGGTCAGCTGGCTCTATTGTTTCTGAACCTGTGGTAAAATGGAAAATTCTGGCAAAGGACATAGGAACATGAAACCAGAAACTGACAAGAAGGCCACGTGTGAGGTTTATCTTTTCAGGCCACCTTCTGAATGGCCCCTTTCTTACAAGTAGACACCACCTCCCAGCTTTCCATCCCTTCCAGCAGAACCATCTGAATCTATGCAGGGATTAATCCATTGATTAGGTCAGAGCTCTCAGGATCCAGCCACTTCTTCAAAGCTCATTAGCTAATAGCCAAACCTTTAGCACATGAGCCTTCTGGGTATTTTTAAGATCTAAACCATAATCATATATAATGTCTTTCTATACATATGTGTGTCATAGACTAAAGTACAGTGACGAGAGGAAATAGCAGACTATCTGACAGGATAACAGGGAGCTTCCTCTAGGGTAGGGCAGGCTGCTATCTTCCAGAGAAGCTTGTCTGAGAAAGTGTTATTTGGGGTAAAATTTGAATGTCTGTAAAAAATAAGCATTCCATTTTATTTTTACTTTTTAGAGAAAGGGTTGTGTTCCAAAGGAAGAGAGTGCATGAAGAAATGAAGGAACTGGAAGAGGCTGGTGCGCCTGGATTGGGTAAGTGAGGGAAGAATGACAAGGGACAGCATTAGGGAATGGGAAGGAAGCCAGATCCTGCGCAAGATGGCAGGCCACAGAAGCACTGTGATCCCAAGAATAGTGCGAAATTATTTAAGTGTGAAAGGAGAAGCAGAGCTTGTACTTAGAAATACTTTTATTCCTTTTCCCTTATTTTTATAGTTATCTGTTCTTATGAGCTTATTTAAAAGGTTTATAATAAAATTAGCTCAGTATGTTCAAGTTTAGCTAATATTTTCCCTTGACAATATTTTTCCCACACTCAGAAATCTTAATTTTTACATCCTCAAATTTGTTATTCTTTAATGATTCCTGGTTTGATGTAACACTTCAAAACTCCTCTTCCTCTCAAAATTATCTGCTAAATGAAGCTCATTGTGCTTTTCCTAGTACTCTTTTTTTTTTTTTTTTTTTTTTTTTTTTTTTTTNGCCTGCCTCTGCCTCCCAAGTGCTAGGATTAAAGGCGTGCGCCACCACGCCCGGCTCCTAGTACTCTTATACAGGACATTCAGTATGAAAGCGTGATGAAAGCATGTTTCTGGTATAATAATGTTAAGATAGAAACGTGTTGACAATGCGCTGTTAGCGTGGACTGCAGTTTTGGATGGGTCCATAAATCAAAACTTGGGGTTTGGCTGCTGGACAGTGAGGGTGAGGCAGGGGGCGGCCGGCTAGCTTCCGGGAGTCCCCACCAACCTTCCCCTGCTCGGCATAGTAGCATAGCATTCGTAGTACCTCTGCCTCAAGATTGCTTTTTCAGTCCATTCATGCAAGGGGTGAATTCAGCTTAACGACTGGTTTGCATTATCAAACACACCAGTCTACTCAGAGTCTCCTTTGATTATGATTCCACCTGCTAGTTTATTGTATTAATGAAATCTCAGATTCCACTAACTTACTCATGATACATTTTCTCTATTAACCTGGATACCCAGAGTCCGGTGGCAAGGAGATGAATATAAGAAAACCTTTCTTTCTTGGCTAAATACCCTCCTCCCTCGGGAGTGGGGTCCACACCACGGATACAGGGGCTACTCCCTTTTTTTTCACTCCTTGAACTCAGCCCCATGCCTTCCCCGAATGGCTCCATTGCTATTTTGTCAGTGGATTACGAGGTCCTGGGGCATCGCTAAAGTAAATATGTTCTAGGATTGACACCTCAGTCCCTGGGGTGCTTCCTCCAAATCAGAAGTCTTTGCCCCTTCAGTGCTGGGCAGGGAATGGGACAGAGTGAGGTACTTACAGAGTCCTGTGCATCTCTGTGCTAGAACCTTCCATATTGCCTTGTCTGTCATTTCATGAGTTTATTGCATGGGGTTAGTTTCCATCTTTATTTCAATGCTTCTCATAAGCATTTTTTCCTGATAAAATATATTTTAAATGATTCAGTAAGAGAGCATCCATTAGTTTCTGTCATTCAAGCAGTAATACAAGCAGTGGGTTCATCCTTTGTAATAATAAAGATCACCCACACATACAGTTACTTATCAAATGCCAAATAAACATTCTCTGCCCTTTTTTTCCATATTTTGAACATTAAGTATATGTGGAATGTGTCTATCTACTTTATACATTAGAAATACAATGTATTTATTTATTTAAACATTACAGGAACTTTATACATAGGTAACTCACCTATGATCTTATTTTTAAAGATACCACTTAATAATTTGATTCATTTATTAGAAAAAATGGCATAGTTTATCAAGACTTTGTAATCAAGTTTCAATGGAGCGTTTGGAAAATATACATTAGCTATATCTTAGGTTTTAGAAATTGGAGGAAATGGAGAATCCAGAAAAAAAAACAGAAACAAATGTGCATAGTGATAATGTAATTTTAAAATGAAACAGAGTAGAGAGAAACAGAAATGAGGAGATCCTGTTAGGGCATTTCACTCACTTCACTTTCCATGCAGAAACAAGGCAGGACAAGTTCTACCCGGACTCAAGGTCTTTTTTTTTTTTTTTTTTTTTTTTTTTTTTTTTTTTTTTTTTTTTTTTGCCAGCTGTCCTGGAACTCACTCTGTAGACCAGGCTGGCCTTGAACTCACAAAAATCCGCCTGCCTCTGCCTCCCAAGTGCTAGGATTAAAGGCGTGCGCCACCACGCCTGGCCGGACTCAAGGTCTTTGTGGGGAGCCTTGGGGCCCCACACTCCTGCTCTGCACACCCTGCTCTATGCTCACATCACATGCATGGATGAAGATATTCAAGGTATGAGGTAGCAAAAGCCCTTCAAGCACACTAAGATCTTGTGCCCTCCACTCAAGGCCCACAGCTTTCTCTACGGCTCTATTCTGTTTATTTTGGAGACTCCAGGTGCCCATTCTGCCCCTTCTCTGCTTTCTCTAATCAGACCTGCCTCTGGTCCTACCTTTCCTTCAGAGTAGGAAATGAGGCTGAAAGCATTTGTACTAGAGTGGGATGATAATCCCATTGCCCACTGAAAACATTCTGGTGATGTACTTAATTCTGCACATGGAAAAATGAGAAAACATAGGAATCAGAGTGCAGTGATAGAACTAAAGTTCTTTTTCAATCCTTGGACTCAACTAGAGAAACTTTCTTTTTTGAAACTATACATTTTATGAAAATTTGCCTTAGTTTGGAACTAAAAGAAAATGTGTCTGCTGAATTTTAGTTTCGTTAACCATTTATGAGACACTCTGGAGTGCGACAATAACAGGCACTAAAGGGGGATATGGACTTTGGATGAAAAGCTGACAGTTTAATGAGCAAGTGGGAAGTTTGCTAAAATCTTTCATCTAAAGCAGTCAGGTAGGTGACAAAAATAATAAAGCGACCAAGAAAGACTCTGGAAATATTGACGAGATAACAGTGCAGTTTCTTGATTACATGTAAGAGAATCAATAATGTGGATAATTTATTGAGGGAAACTCAACCGTCCTCATAACTGAAGAAGAGTTTACAGCAATGAATCTTGGAAAAGACAGGGGCAGAAAGACAACTTCCAAAAGCTCAGTGGCCCAAGGTTGCGGGGGAAGCCTGTGTGATTGCGCCGCTGAAATCACTCCAGACTCCAAAGCTCAAAACGGAAGAGACCTCTGCCCTGTGGTTCAGTTCCACATTCTAGTGGAGGGCTGCCTTGCTTGGCTTGGATAACATGCCTAACCTTCATGTTTCTGTTCACCAGGAGTGAGACGTGTGGGAAGGTAGACAGGAGGAAAATTGGGATTGCATTTGGTGGTCTGCTAGGGCCATCTGGACTCTCAGATTCAGACCCATTAGAGAGAAAGGCTGCTCAATAGGCAGATACCACAGATACTCTTCTTGGGTATCTGTCAAAGGATTTGGGGAGGGAAAAACCCACACTAGGCCTTGAGACATGGGCAGGACTTTGGAAAGTAAGGGGATTCCTGTCAGAGAGAACAACTTTAGCAAAGGTATGGACAGAAGAGCATCTCAACGGAGTAGGGACAGTCCAGGCTGTCTGGAGCATGAAGATGTAGAGTGGACTAAAGAGGTGTGGAGAAAGATTCCAACTCAGGGTCACATGATTATCTGGATGCCATATGCATGCAGAAGCACTTTTTATTCTTTATTTTTATTTTTTATTAATAATAAGTAATAAGTAATGAATTCAAGCATCCTTCATGTAAAACCAGTTTGCAAGCAGCTATGCCCAAACTTATACAGCCCAAGGTCCCCATTGTCCAGCTGGAGGGGCTTGTATGTACAATCATGTTGATCAAATAAGAGTCCAGTCTATATTGCTGTAGTTTCGTAGTTCACCCCAATCGCAGCCCTTACATTCTACCATGCCCCCTCTTCTGCAGATTGTTCCCTAGGCTTTAGAAAAGGGGCACAAGTGGGCGAGAAGCAAAACAGTCTACTTTCTCTGGAGATGTCGTTTTGGACTCTGATCAGTTCAGGCTGTTTCCTTTCATGGGTTGGCAGTTTATCCAGGAATAACCTTTTAATCCTACTAATGAAGCACAAGCAATTAGATATACAGGCATTTAAACAGTACTAATTATTATGGTAGGTTACATTGGTATAGACACAGATGTTTGGATGGTATGCTAATCCATGAACTATAGCTTTTCTGTAAAAGATGACAAGGTCTTACTGTGGCTTATAACATCTCCTAACCACTAGAGGACGTAAGCTTGTGACATCAGCCATGAGTTATTCCTCCAAGGAGAGAGCTAATAGCCAATTAGATTTGGGATATACAGACATATGGCTGCCACTGCTGCACAGTATTTCCAGGCAGGTGAGGTGTAGCTGATGCTGATGGAGGAGTCTTGCTTGACTCAAGGAGACCAATATTTGCTTTATTGATTTAGTGGCCTTTGGTAACACTCTCTGGTATTCCAGAGACCAACTGTACACTTGCAAGTGTGGTCTCAATACATCTTTCCCATGCTTACACCAGGTCTTTGACAGCAGGGCCGCAGAAGCACTTTTTTAAAACTAGAAGATATTTAAGTGTTCTAAGAAGTTTCACATATATTAATAATTCTAATTTTTAGGAAACTGAGTTCTTTAGCATTCTCTGAAGTGTTTTACCATGTACACAATGAGAAGCTAAGTAGAAAATCTGACAGTAAATTCTGTAGTTACCCCAGATGCAAGCTTTAATCCAACATATGTCCACACAATGGCAAGAATATTTTGATATGTTGATTTATAATTTATTTAATAAAAATTTTAAAATTTTTATTAAATCAATCAATCAATCAATTAATCAATTAATTAATTAATTAATTTGAGACAGGGTCGCCCTGTAGCTCCAGCTGTCCTGGAACTCACCATGTAGACCAGGCTGGCCTTGAACTCACAGAGTTCTGCCTGCCTCTTCTTCCTGAGTGCTTAGATTACAGGTGTGTGCCTCCATGCCCAGCTATAATTTATCTTTTTGAATTACAAATTTTCATTTTCCTGGGATTATAGGGCCTTTATTATTTCCCTCCGAGCTTCTACTCTGTGGAAGGCATTTGAAGACATTATGTCCTCAGCAGTTCTACCCAAGTCTGTGAAGAGATATTCTTATCATTCTTTTTTAAAAATATATTTTACTTAATATTTTAAACAATCTTATGTGTAGGAAGTGTATATTGCCTCCATGTATATAAGTGTACCTACGTCATGCAATGCCTACAGATGTTTGAAGAGGGTGTCAGAACCCTTAGAACTGGAGCCACAGATGGTTGTTAGCTGCCATGTGGGTGTTGGGAATTGAACCCAGGTCCTCTGGAAGTACAAGCAGTGGTGGTTTTAACCACTGAGCCATGTCTCTCTCCAGTCCTTCATCATCATTCTTTATAGGAGAAAAAGAACTAGGATTACAGGGCTGGGGTGTGGAGTCAGGATTTAACACAGGATCTGCCTGGTTCCAAATGGACACCTCCTCACTGAGCCTGTACTTCAACTACTGCCTTTATCCCACATGGTCATAGCCTAGTTCTCTCAGAGCCGCAGGGAGAATGCCACAGCCAGATAAGCACAGGATCTGGAGAGACTTGAATTGGGGAAGAGCTGAGATGGCTGAGAGATGGATGTTCATGGTCTCAAACATTTAGTGTTTATCCAGGGCTAACTTCAAGCCCAGAGCCATGCAAGATGCCATTTATTACAGTTCATGTGATTCTCATAATAGCCCTGTTGGGGGTGAGGCAGTGGAAGTATTCTGCTCATTTAAAAAATTTTTATTTTTATTTATTTATTTATTTTTATTTATTTGTATGTGTATGAGTGTATTGTCTGCATGTAGGATGGACCTGTGTCATGCAATGCACGTGGAGGTCAGAAGAGGGCATCGGATTCCCCTGGAACTGGAGTTAAAGATGGTTCTCAGCCACCATGTGGATGCTGGGGATTGAACCTGGGTCCTCTACAAGAGCAGTCGGTGCTCTTAACTGCTAAGCCATCTCTCCAGCCCCTATTCTACTCATTTTGAAGATGCAGTTTATAAACATAGTAATCAGCCAAAGTAAGTGATGCGGCCAGTCAGTATTCAGTCCTTCATTCATCACACCTTCTGAGAACTCTGCATTCCTGAGATACACATGTAAGCCAAGCAGGCAAAAGTCCTCAACAGAGTGCACATTCTACTGCCAGCTGCCAAACTGATGCCCCTACATTCTGGGCTGACTTCCTCAGCTGAGAAGTCAAAGCGCTGGCATCTAAAGGACAAATCCAGCTCTAACACTGTTTGGCTCCAAAATGCTACTGAAAAATTTCCAAGGTGTCCCAGTTAAAATTGTTTTGGCAGAGCGAGTAGAGCCCAGTGAGAGAAATTTATCTTCGCATATTTCATGGTGAAATTTCATCATTAAGCTTCTATTTCAAAATGATCCACAAATATCTGCTGAGTTATGTATCTGCTCTGCTCTCGTTTGGGTGGATCGTAGAAGCAGGTGCTTCACAGGAGGCTGAGCAGGCTCCAGGACTGCGTGCTCATTTCCAAGGGTAGCTCAAGGTGTTGGACAGCTTCTGTAAAGCCCCATATGGCCAGGGACCTCCTTACCTTAGCAATCAGTTTCCTCCCTAAGTGTGTCAATTAACAAGCAGTTAAAACTCCTGACCGCTCTAGCTGTTAGTCCCAGGGTCACAGTGCCAGAAAATGAGAGGCAAGAGGTTTGTTTTCTTTTATTTTACTTCACCTTTATTGCAAAGTTCCATTATATTTTAAAAACTTCTAGCCTACTTTCAGCTCTGGAATCTGTCCTATTTTAGCAGTTGTGGGATCCATATGTGTATATATTTATGTGTGTGTATCTATATCTATAGATATACATGTGATCTTTTAGTCAGTTGTTTCCACACTCTTTAATGTTTCCAGTCATACCTAGAAAGAAATTTGAAATTTCTGTCTTGCTGTTTCTTTGCCCTCTAGTCTGTAGACTCCCTCCTCTTGTCCGATCTTATTTCCTTTAAAACCCTCAGTATTTGCTTTTTTTTTTTTTTTTTTTTTTTTTTTTTCTTTTCGAGACAGGGTCTCCCTGTAGCCCCGGCTGTCCTGGAACTCACTCTGTAGACCAGCCTGGCCTTGAACTCACAAAGATCCGCCTGCCTCTGCCTTCCGAGTGCTAGGATTAAAGGCGTATGCCACCACGCCTGGCATTGCTTGCTTTTTTGAAGGAGAGAGTTTTGCTGTGTAACGATGCCAGGCCTCTCCACCATGGCTGGCATAGTTTGCATACTTTTTCTCTAAAGTCCTGTTTTCTGTGCAGGGATTTGTATCTGCTGTTGCTGTAAACTACCCTATTGCCAATGTCATGGCCCCGCCAGTCCAGATTTATCCCCCTGAATTTTATCTGTAGCTAGAATTAGAATAGTGTCAATGTTCTACACATTCGTCATCATTATCCCGATTTTCCTTTCAACTTCCTGATGTAGGAGCCATGCTTTATGGTTCTCTCTGTTCTTAGCTCCTCCCTGGTCCAGTGGTGTTCATTACTGAGGGCTGCTTAACAGAGAGCTTAGAAAGTGTTGCAGTTATGGGCTGGAGAGATGGCCTAGCGGTTAAGAGCGCCGACCACTCATACAGAGGATCCACAGCGCCCACATGGCGGCCAAGAACCGTCTGAAACTCCAATACCAGGAGAACTCCAGTTCCAGGGGAATCCAACACACCCTCTTCTGACCTCCGCGGCATTGCATGACACGGGTGCACAAACTTGCGTGCAGACAGTACATTCATACACATACCGAAATAAATAAAATTAATAAAAAAATTAAAAAAAGAAAGTGTTGCAGTTATATCTGACAAAGTTGGACATGTGGACATTTACGACAGTACATTTAAAATCATGGGGCTGGAGAGATGGCTCAGCGGTTAAGAGCACCGACTGCTCTTGCAGAGGTCCCAGGTTCGATTCCCAGCACCCAAATGCAAAAGTCTACACTTTAAGTATTATTCATATCAAAGTGATTCACCAGTCCTATTGGGATCCATCTAAAGGGTATGACATGAGTCTGTCAAAGAGATAACTGCATGTCCAGATCATTGCAGCCTGATTCACAGCAACTGAGCCTTTGAACCGACCAACCTAAACCTTTACCAAGTATACAAGGAAAGTGTGGTGGGTGTACACAACAGAACACTATTCAGCCTTAAAAAGGAAGGAATTTTTGCTATTTGGAAATGACATAGTTCAACCTGGAGGATATTATACTAAGTAAAATAAAGCCAGATACAGAAAGATAAACACCACATGTCCTCACATGAGGAAATCTAAAACAGTTGAGAGAGAGTAAACTACAGAGTAGAGTGGTGGCAGTAGGTGTTGGGAGAAGAGAGGCATAGAGAGATGCAAGGTTACAACTCATCACCTGAATCGAATAAATACAGGAGGGCTATGGTGACTACACTTAATAACAATCTGTATTGTATTTTTTGGATGCTAAGAAGTGAACATGGGCCTTACATGCTGGGCAAGCACTCTACCAGTGAGCTATGCTTCCTGCCCCATTATATATATATATATACATATATATATATGCACATATATATATATTAAGGATTTTTAAAACATTTTATTTATTCTTTATGTGTATGAATGTACTGTTTCCATGCAGGTGTGTGCACCTGTGTCGTGCAATGCCACAGAGATTAGAAGAGGGCATTGGATTCCCCTGGAACTGGAGCTAAAGATGGCTCTCAGCCACCATGTGGGTGCTGGGGATTGAACCCGGGTCCTGAGAGAATGAGAGCAGTAACTTATCCATAGTCAAACCGTAGCAAATAAAAAGCATGAATCTAATCTCAGGTCTTGATCTTTCCCTCTGCAGTAGCTTGAAAGCTTTCTCTCTGTGACAGTGCTCTTAACCGCTAGGCCATCTCTCCAGCCCCATCATAATATATTTTTGAAAATTGCTCAGCGTAGACTTTCAGTGTTTAACCACAGAAAATTGTGTGTGAGGTGATATATATCTTTATTAATTTAGCCATTGTACAACGTATACATGCTTCAAAACATGAATAATATGTCCCATGTACTTTAAACATCAAAATACATTAATATAAAATGTCTGGTATTTTTATATGTTGTTCTGATGAAAACCACCATTTGATAATAAAGAGCATACCCTGTTCAAATTCCACTTTGTGCTGTCAAAGGGGTGGGGATTTGAGAAGGTCAAGTTTTGGCCATGCCCGGTACTTCCAGAGGCTGTGGCAGGGGAGGCTGAGGGAAGCGTACAAGGGCCGAGGTGCAGACCGCTTAGGGAGGGAATTAGAAATCACATTTAGGTGGGAAATGGTTGTGAAGGCAGGCAGGAACGTCTCTGTAAAGTATAGGATTTGAAGCCTGAGAGTGAGGTAAGGTGTGAAAAGACAGATGGAGGAAATGGATGGAAGACGACTTATTCAGAGCGTAACATGAGCTAGTGTCTACTAGGCACGTTTACATTTTCTCACTGAGGAGATGGGAAGAGGTTGTGTAGGGTGATGGGGGGGGAGGGGAGTGGGCAATGGATGGTAGGGAGGGAGGAAGAAAGCAGGGGCTGATTTGGGGAGGGGCTGCACAAGGATTCTCCTGGGCTGCGGTGTGACTGTTTTGTTTGTGACTGTGACAGGCTCCTTGGCTCTCCACGGTCTCTGGTGTGTGACTCTGTTCTTCACATTCAAGTACGAAACAGATTCTACAAAACTGGTAATGTCTCCATGCCCGTTATAAAATTAAAAAAAAAAAAAAGCTGCTTGTATACCACTTAAGGAAGCGAAATTATAAGTGTCTCAACAATAAAATATATGTTAAAATGACTGCCTCAGTTGCATCAGCTGTTAAAGTAGATAATAATGGTTTTATTATGGTGTTATATAATTATGTTATTAGGAATAATAACAGTATTCATGTAAGAGGATTATTGTAAGTGGGTAGGTTACTATTTGTAGAACAGTGCTTCACATCTAACATTACATAGATGTCTGTTGAAAAAATAAGAACAAGACAGTAAGAGACTCATCCAGCCTTGGAGAAGAAGGTAGGGCTCAAGCATTCCTTCTAAAGGAGGGAAATTCCAGGGGAATCCGACGCCCTCTTCTGACCTCCGCAGCATTGCACGACATGGGTGCACAGACCTACATGCAGACAGTACATTCATACACATACAGAAATAAAAAAATAAAAAAATAAAAAAAATAAAGGAGGGAAATGATTCACCTGCTATTTCCAGTTGATTAAGTTGGTGCCACAGGAAACGGGAAGTTACCGGCGTTTTAGACAAGGATTGGTTTTACTAAGAGACACACAATTAACAGCAATAATAGTCAGCCAGTCCTACATTTAATATTTCACTGGATTATCAGTTCCTGAAAGGTTGTATCTTGTCAATTTCTTCATTCACAGTGACTCTCTCTATGCGGTATACACAAGAGTGCTCTCCAAATAAACAAATGGATTCATCTAATGAGTTAAGTCACAAGTGCAGTACAGGAAAAGAATAAATTCTTTTTTTAATTTTTAAATTTTATTTATTTTGTATGTGGATGAATGTATTGTCTGCATGCAGGTTTGTGCACCCATGTCCTTCAATGCCATGGAGGTCAGAGGAGGGTATCGGATTCCCCTGGAACTGGAGTTAAGGACGGTTCTCAGCGGCCACGTGGGCGCTGGGGATCAAACCCGGGTCCTCTGCAAGAGCAGTTGGTGCTCTTAACCGCTAGGCCATCTTTCCTAAAAAAAAAAATCAATTCTTAGGACCGATAAAGTAGGAAGGTGTTGATGATGGAAGAGTGCTTTCAATATGACCCTTTCTCTATTGTCCTTTGACTGCTGTATACAAGCATCCATATCCCTGCATTTAGTAATGTTCGAGAAATGCTATTGTTAGCATTTATGAGGTCAAATTACAGTGGTCCAATTTGAACACTGGTGCAGAGGCCCTTGCATCTTGGGGAATGCCTCATTTGGAAGAAAGGACTGTTAAGTGGTAAGATGCCCATTTGCTGGTCCCTGGTCTATATTTCATGGTAATTGATTCAATATCAATGAATAGTCATCAGTTTTGCAGAAGTTCTCAGTTCATAGTATCTCTCCCACTCCCTGAATTTTAAGATGTTTATTTCCTGTCAGCACTATTTTTGTTCTGTCAGGTCTTGTTGGGGATTTTCATGCAGTTTTCCTGTTTATTTTAATTTCCTGTTTCTGAAAATGGGACTTAAAAGATAAAGAACAATTGTGAAGTACTTTGTAATGACCTTTACAAAATGATTGTTAAATCTTTAAAGGGATCCAGGAACACTTGTAAATTTCTCATCACACAGAATTAAGGGGCCAATGGCCAGAGACTAGAAGGTACTTGGAGGCTCTGGAGCAGCCAAAAAAATGTAGTACCCTCAACTAGAAACACCAACAACCCCCCCCTCCCTTGGCTCCTACCTGTTCTAAGCCTGTATCCTTGGACTTTTATAGGAGGTTTTATTTTTTTCTTGACCCTTTGCCATATTTTCATGATTAAAAATAATTCCACTTTTCAGCTATGTGACCTTAGGCCAAGTTTCTTCAGTTGTGCATACCGGAAGCTTTATGTGGGGAAGAAAACAGGAGAAAGGACAATTGGAGTAAAGAAAGCAAGAAGCCAAGGGCATTGGCATTACAGGGCCTGGGGAGGGAATTGGCTTTTGCACTTACCACATCTGAGCTAATTACTTGACTTATAGCTATTCCTAGTCCATAGGTCTCTCTTGTAGTATTGGAGTTTGAACCCCAGGCCTCAGGCATGCCAGTGACTACTGTGCCACTAGCACACGCCCAGCCTTTGTAACTCTCAATTTCAGTATTTTGCAGGCAGTTCCTCCTGCATCCTGCTATCTAAGAGCCTTAATTCCCCCAGCACTGGAATCACTGTCTTTGGTCATATTTTGTCTAACAGCTGTCTGGTTACTCATTAAACTTGTAGATTTATAGCTCGCTCCTTCCAAAGAAGTGAAAAAGACAACATTTTAGTCCCCTTGAGCCGTGCTCATTGGCTCTCCTCCCTCAGCTGCTTTTACATCCTGTGACCTCTTTCCCACCTTGCCCAGGTTAACTTTGCATTGTAATAGAGTACATTGTAATAGAGTACATTGTAATAGAGTCCCTCCTCCGCCAACATCTTCAATTCCATTCTTTTCTTTTCCTTGATCAAATTTGACTAGAAAGGTTAGTTAAATTCAGTGTGCCACTACTTTGTGACAGCACACTACAGCTAAGCGTGGCTGGAGAATAACAACTAACAAGCTAGGCATGGTGGGACAAGCCTTCAAGTCCAGGATGTGGGTGTGGAAGAATCAGAACTTCAAGGTTACTCACAACTCCAAGTTCTGGGTCATGCCGGGCTACATGAGACCTAGTCTCTAAAACAAACACCTTTCCACCCACCATGACATCTAGTCTCACTGAGAGTGGGCCCCAAGCAAGTGCAAGATTAGATAAACCGGGTAAATGTTGTAGCAGCCAGGTTGCATGGCCTATCTTGTGGAAGAAGCTAATGTTTCCTGTTCCTACCCTTACATACCCACAGCCTGCTTGCTGTTACTGTTTTATTAGTTTCTGCACGGCTTCTCCTCTCACTCTTTTGATTACAAAAGCCACCCTCCTCCCTTCACAGATGTCACCTCTAGCAGTCTTCCTCTGATTCCTCTCTAGTCAGCTAGTCGTGTCAATGGATTTGTCTTTTCCCATCTCCATCTCTTTCCCTTCCTTCCCCTCTGCTTCTGTAACTTCTTTTGTGCGCGCGCGCGCATGTGTGTGTGTGTGTGTGTGTGTGTGTGTGTGTGTGTGCTGTAATTCAACCCAGGGCTTCATGCCTTCCAGGCAAGCACTTTATTATTGAGCTGAATTGCCAATCTGAACTTGCTCTTTTTTTGAACAAACAAGATACGTTCTAGCTTCTATGCTTCTGTACTTGTTTATATTTATTTATTTATTTAATTATTTATTATTACTATCATTTTATTGGAAAGCTTTTCCTTGTAGCTCACTCCATTACTTCCTTCAAGTTAAATATTCCTGTTTCCTTGAGCTTCTCTCTGCCAGTTCTACTTGGAATGTTGTATGTATGGACAGAGACCCCAGTTCCCAGCTTTGCCCTAAACCTTGCTTTATTTTTTGCATGCTACCATTATGTAACACACACACACACACACACACACACACACTGCCTTGTTAACCTTTTCCTTTCTCTGTTCATTCTGCACATTCTTTACATTTCTATAATCTAAAACAGGCCCAGAATGTATCAGCATCCTACAAATAATAGATGAATCAATGAATGAATGGGTCTGATATATTACCCAGGTCTCTAATGGAATGTTTTGTCTAAGCGTTTACAAGCTCTTGCCGGAAGTGTCCTTCCTATCCGTGTAGATCCTCGGGAAGTAACTCTGGAGGTGCCAGAGCAATGGAGTTCTGACCACATTGGGCCAGGATGGATACCCTGGGCCAATTCTTTCTTCCTTGGGCTTTTGTTGATGGTACTCACAGAACCACGCCTTTTAGTGACACTCTGACATAACTTTCCACAGCTGTTCCAGAGCTTATTTTCAGCCAGGAAGACCAGATGCAGAGGTATGTATCAAAAAGGGAGATTAAAATGATGATTAAGAGAGGCCACACGGGAGCCTGCTCTCCATTTCCAGTTGTCCCTCAGATCCAATCAAATCCTCACATGTCCTATACATTATGAAAAAGCACCTGTGTAAGGCCTGCC
Organism: Rhizomys pruinosus; assembly: GCA_009823505.1. NCBI lineage: Eukaryota > Metazoa > Chordata > Mammalia > Rodentia > Spalacidae > Rhizomys > Rhizomys pruinosus. Next base: position 1,083,217 of record VZQC01008923.1, read on the forward strand.
GTTATAGTAGGAGGCTAATAAACACTAATCGAACATAGATCTGGAAGTAGTCGTTTACATGGGATTCAGTCTCAAAAGCTTTACAAAAAGCCAAAGTCAGCTATGTTGCAAAAATAAACATTTGACATAACTGTGCTCCTAGATCTAAAATAGAAGGGCTAGATTAAGGGGCTGGCAGTTTATTTTCTAGGTCCAGATTTCAGAATTTGAACACCAAATAGGAGGCATGTTATTTTTCTTTGATGTAATATTCAGATATTTTAAACAGTTGTCATTGGTGGCCATAACAATTGAACCGTTTCATTTGTGGAGAGTGGTCTCCTTCATAACTCATAGCAAATATAAGACCTGTCTCCCACTATTCATGTTGAAAACCCAATTAGTCATGTTTCCATTTCTCCCGTGTAGTGTCTAGAACAAAGTTATCTGATAGCAGCTAAAGCCATTAGACCTGGCCACCACGGCTGAGTTAGGAGCTTGTCATCCACAAAGCAGAAGCGGCCAAGAACCCCTTTCAGAGGCAGGTGCTGTGGCAGCTGTTGCAATGTCCTGTGGCGGCTGGGATCACCAGAGTACAGGCTGAGGGTGCTGTGTTGCCAGCTCGGCATCCTGGGCTGGTGGGAAAACATGCTGGCCGCTGTTCCAGGCTCCTCCCACTTCTGCAGCCAGTCTTCTTGTGATTAGACATCCACTATATTTGCCACTAACTTCTCTCAGTCTTCAAATGAAAGCTCTGACTGTAAAGCCAGCTTAAACATGTGCAGAAGAGTCCGATAAAGACTCCTTCTGGAGTCAATGTGAACGGAAGCGAAGGTGATCAAAGGCTCTTTAGTACTTCTGAGTCTGCCGCTGTCATAGGAAGAATACAAGAGTTCCATAGGAATAACAGAACAAGAGGGGATCCAAGGGATGATGTAACCCCAAATCCCAATTCTTCAGAAGCCAGCTCAGTCGTAACAGGAAACTGCTGGGGGGGGGGGGAATCAATCAGGCAGAGGAAACTGCTGGGGGGGGAATCAATCAGGCAGGGCCGCGTGCCACTCAGAGCACTCCAGTCTCTCCAGCTCGTTCCTAGACGTATTCTTTGTATTTGAACCGGCTCTAATTAGTTTATCTGTTTTTCCTCTTTTTCCTCCTCCTCCTCCTCTTTTTCCTTTTCCTCCCTTTCTCCCCCCCTCTTTCCAGCTTCTTTTCACCTGGGTCTGTTTTTTACAAGTCTCTATATAAAAGGTTATTCCTTACGTCATAACTTCACTTTGTGAAGTGGCGTCGCCCAGGTGAGGTATTTAGCCTTCAGGTTTTAAGAGCAGGCTGTTTTTTTTTCCTCAAGCATCAAGGATGTAGGGAGAGAAGTGAAGTCCTGTGTTCTAGCAACACTGAGGGCTCCTCCTCTCATAGGTCTTCCTGGCTGGCTCCACCTTATACTATTTTTTAAATAGTTCAGAAGAAAGTCTGCTGTGTGTGTGGGGGTCCCTCTCCATTCCAGCTCCATACTGCAGGCCAGTCCTGAGGGTTCCCCGTGATGGGGGTTGGGGAAAGGTGAGTACCCGAGGACAATCAGACGCGGCAGGGAGTCTAGTTAAGCAGGAACTAGTCTTATTGTAGGTAGCATGGCAGTTATAAAGGCAAAAACCACAGAGAGATGTCCAGGGCGACCAATCATCTTCCAGGTCAAGGCAGCACGCTGCAGTCCAAGCAGTTTAATGGCAAGTATGAGAGCTGTCCACGAGTAATGAAATAACCAGGGCCAATCAGAAAAATTTTAAAACAACTTTGTGCCTACCTTGCTTTCTTCAGGCGCCATCTTTTCTAAGCAGGTCCTATTGATTTGTAAAGGCCCTTTAGTCTGCGACTTGTGTTTGTAGGGAAAACACAAAGCCACCAGGCTTTTAAATCATTCCTTGTGCATGCTCTTTGACTTCTGGGAGAAGGGGTCAGAGCACCCTTCATTAAAGGGAGCCAGAGTGAGGTTATTGTCTTGGGAAACCCAGAGGCAAGGTGGATTCCTCTCTACCTCTGTTCTAGGAAGTGTTTTACATCCCTCCACCACATTTAAACTGTGTTCATAACCCATACGTCTTCAACAATGGCATTCACTCCATTTGTTAGAGCAAAATGTCAACATCTTGACATATTTGAGCAGGTAGTTAACCAGACCCATCCTTTCCTCTAAAAGGCCCATGAAAGAATCAGCATAGGTATTATCTCCCCCTTAATATTCTGTCCATGCTTCACTGAATAGTAATCAAATAATAAATATTATCTTCTGTAAGTACACCCATGTCATGCAATGCCCTTGGAGGCCAGAAGAAGGCATTGGATCCTCTGGAACTACAGTTAAGGATGGTTGGTAGCCAGGACAGCTACAAAGACTTCGTAAAACCAAGTACTCTGATTCATTGCAAGTAAATGGACACTGAAATCCTAGGTTTGTTTTGATGACTGGGAATGAAGGAATAGAAATCCTTTCACTTTCTTGAGCTTGATTCAAGTTCAATGAGCCATGAGTTCATCAGCCACATCATTGGCTGCATAAGCCAGAGACTATGCCAGTGACTGGTGCATGGATAAGGAAAGCTCTCCATGTTACCTAAAGAAATGGTATATCTCACAAAACAGTAAGGCTAATACTATGCTCAGACACTAAATGAGAAGACTTTCCCCCAAGTATGTGAAACTGGGCGACTCTGCTCAGCACTTTGTCACTCAAATTCCCTTACGCTCCTCATTCACCATGCTGTAATCACACTGGCCTCTTGTTGCTCAGATGCAGAGGATCTTAATCTTTTTTTTTTTTTTTGGTAAAATTTTAATCAAATGTTTGTGTATTCCATGCAGAACATCTCGATTAATCTTAATCATCATCATTTGTGTTAAGGCCTATTGTATCAAGGTAATGTCCCCACACATTCTTCAGTGCAAGTTCATCTACTGAGGTCTAGTCATCTTATCTAGAGTCCCTCACTTTAAGAAGACCAGATTTTCCTTACCCAGCAGTCATCAGCTGGGACCTGCTGCCCATTTCCCAGTTCCATGCTGGGTTTTGTCTGTTTGAATTTGCATGGGTCTTGTGCATACTGACACCATTGCTGCAGTTTCATATGAGCAACGTTCTGGGATCTTGTAGGACTCTATTTCCATATGGTCATGCACCCTCCTCCCAGCCCCCCTGGCTCTTACAATCTTTCCATCCTCTCTTCTGCAATACTCTCTGAGCCCTGGGTGGGGGAAAGTTTAATACTGGAGGCCTGTTCAAGGACCCACATTCTGCAGACACTTAATCTTGATGCTTTGGTCATTTGTGACCTTTTGTGTTTCTGGCCCTGGAGCTTCATTGATGAAGATGTTCCAAGAGACTTAGGAGTAGAGGTTGCATTGTAAATGTGCCACTTAGGCTTGGGCAATGTCTGTGTATGCCTAGTTGTGGTACTCTGTCTGGTGCAGAAGAAGCTTCTTTGATGAGTGGTGACTGGGATGTTTGTATGTATACATAAGGATACATATTTTTCGCACAGTAAGAAATCACATTAGTCTACAGATGTGACAGTCTTGGGGTTTTCTCTAAGATCTATGATTTCTCCATCAAATAGACAAGATCAGAAATGGAATGCCCCACACCATTTTAACCATAGTTAAAACACTAGATGCCCAAAATAAATACAAATTAATGAAGGCCACAAGAGAGAAACAACAAGCTACATATAAATGGAGACCCATCAGAATTACAGCAGACTTTTCAGTGCAAACAATGAAAGCCAGAAGAATGTGGACCAAATATTCCTAGTACTAAACCACTATAGAAGGCAACCCAGGTTACTATACCCAGCAAAAATGTCAATTATAGTTGAAGGAGAAAGAAAAATCTTTCATGACATAAATAAGATGAAAAAATTCATGTCCAGAAAACCAATACTTCAGAAAATACTCAGAGCAATTCAAAGGTCAGAAGAAAGGAGCACCTATCCCCAAGCAGCTAGAGAGAGTAATGAATAAAAGTATAACTGTGGAAATATAAACCTAGACCAAGAATGCAAACAGAAAATAAGGTAAAAGGAAGCAGCACACATCTCTCAATGCTATTCTAATATCAGACAAAAGAGACCTCAAAGTAAAACTAATCAGAAGAGACAAAGAGGGCCACTACATCCTTATCAAAGGAACAATTAACCATGAATATTTCACAATCATGAATATATATGTGCCAAACTCTGGTGCACCAAACTTTATAAACACAATTCTATGGGACCTCAGGACACAGATTAAGCCCAACACACTAATAGTGGGGGATTTCAGTATCCACTGAGTCCATTAGATAGGTTTACTGAACAAAGAAGAAACAGAGAGACATCAGAACTGAACAATACAATACACCAAATGGACCTCACAGACATCTACAGACTATTCCACCCAAACACTAGACAATATACTTTCTACTCAGCAATCCATGGAACATTCTCAAAAATCCACCACATACTGGGACACAGAAAAAAACTCTACAAATACAAAATGATTGAAATAATTTCATGCATTCTGCCAGACCACAGTGCAATAAAGCCCAATATCAGCACCCGAAGAGCCATACTATCTCCAAGAATACATGGAGACTAAAGAATACATTCCTGAATAATCAATGGGTCAAAAAAGAAATAAAAGCATTCCTGGAACTAAACAAAAAAGACAATGTAAGACTGCAAATCCTATGAATTCTTTAAAAGCATTCCTAAGAGGGAATTTTATAGCCCTTAGTGCCTACATTAAAAAAGCAGAATGAGGACAAACAAATGAACTACCACTGCACCTAAAAACACTTGAGAGTCAACAACAAATGAACCCTGAACCCAACAGATAGGAAGAAATAACAAAAATCAGCAGAAATCAATGAAATAGAAACATAGAAAACAATACAAAGAATCAATGAATCAAAAAACTGAGTCTTTGAAAGGATAAACAAGATAGATAGACCTCTAGCCCAGTTAACCAAAAGAAAGAAAGAGCAACTCCAAATCAATAGAATTTGTGATGAAAAGAGAAATATCACAACAGAAAACAAAGATCCAGACAATCATACTAGAATACTTGAAAAACCTATACTAAATTTGAAAACCTAAGAGAAATGGATGAATATCTGAAATTTTTGAGTTCACCAAAGCATAACCAAGAAGAGATTGACAGCTTAAACAGACCCATAATATATGAGGAAATTGAAAATGTAATAAGAAACCTCCCAAGTAAAAAAAGCCCAGGTCCAGATGGTTTTAAGGTAGAATTCTATAAAACATTTAAAGAGGACTTCCAACCATGACTACTCAAACTGTTCAGAAGAATACAGGCAGAGGGAAATCTCCCAAACTCCTTCTATGAAGCCAGCATCACTCTAATGCCAAAAACCAGGCAAAGATACAACCAAAAAAGAAAACTATAGACCCATCTCATTAATGAACATAAATGCAAAAATTCTCAACAAAGTACTTTCAAACTGCATACAGATCCAATCAAAAAAGATCATCCATCATGACCAATTTGGATTCATATCAGAGATGCAGAGATAGTTCAACATTTGAAAATCAGTAAATATCATAAAACACATAAATGGACTGAAAGAAAAAAAACATATGATCATCTCAATTGATGCAGAGAAAATCTTTGTCAAAACCGAGCATGCTTGAAGTCCTACAGGGAATTGGACTGGAGAGAACATTCCTCAACGCAATCAAAGCCATATACAACAAACTCACAGCCAACATCATCCTAAATGGAGAAAAGTTAGAAGCAGTCCCCTTAAAGACAGGAACACTGGAAGGCTGTCCCCTATTGCCACTCCTCTTCAATATAGTGCTTGAAACACTTGCTAGGGCAGTAAAGCAAGAAAGGGAAATTAAAGGAGTACTAATTGGAAAAGAGGTAGTCAAACTAGCAGATGATATGATACTTTACCTAAGGGATGCTAAAAACTCTACCAGAAAACTGCAATTGATTAAGAGTTTCAGTAAAGTCAAAATTAACTTAGAAAAATCAGTAGGCTTTCTTGTTGTAGCCTTTCTTCTTATATTCCTTCTGCAGTTTCTTGTTGCCAACAAGCACTCACAGAAGCCAAAAACCCCCCAAAAACCTAGGAACAAACTTAACCAAAGACACCAAAGATCTCTACAACAAAAATTTCAACCTCCTGAAGATGGAGACTGAAGAAGACATCAGAAGATGGAAAGACCTCCCAATGAAAATCCCCAAGAGTTTCTTCACAGACTTGGAAAAAATCCTTAAATTCATATGGAAAAACAAAAGACCCCAAATACCCAAAGCAACCCTGAGCAAAAAGTACAATACATGGGGGGATCACTCTACCAGACTTCAAATTATATTACAGGGCTATAGTCATAAAAACAGCCTGGTACTGGCACAAAAACAGACCCGTAGACCAATGGAATGGAATTGAAGATTCAAACTTGAGCTCATACAATTTCAGCCACCTCATATTTGACAAGGGGGCCAAGAAGACACAATGGAGGAAAGACAGCATCTTCAGCAAATGGTGTTGGCAAAACTGGATCACCACTTGTAGAAGAATAAAATTAAACCCCTACCTCTCACCCTGTACAAAAATCAACTCCAAATGGATCAAAGACCTCAACATGAAACCCAAAACTCTGAAGGTGATAGAAGAAAATGTTGGCAGCAACCTACAAGACATAGGCGTAGGGAAAGACTTTTTAAATCAGACAGCAACTGTGCTGTGCAGGAAATCAGGTGAACAATTGACAAGTGGAATCTCATTAAACTCAAAAGCTTGTATACAGTGAAAGAAACAATCAGTGAAATGAAGAGAAAACCCACAGAGTGGGAGGAAACCTTCACCAGTAATACATCTGACAGAGCATTAACATCCAAAATATATAAACTCAAAAAGCAAAGAAGAAAACAAATGACCCACTCAAGAGATCCAGTAAAGAGCTAAACAGAGATTTCACAAGTGAGGACATATTAAAAAGTGTTCAACATTGCTAATAATTAAGGAAATGCAAATTAAAACCACTCTAAGATATCACCCCACTCCAATAAGACTGGCTGAGATCAAGAAAACAAAAGACACCAAATGTTGGAGAGGTTGTGGGGAAAGGGGAACAGTGATCCACTGCTGGTGGGGATGTAAACTTGTACAACCACTATGAAAAGCAGTGTGGAGTGACCCTTAAAACACTCAAAATGAGTCTACCACCTGACCCAGCCATACCACTCCTCGGTATAAACCCACAAGACTCATCCTACTGCAAATATACATGCACCTCTATGTTTATCGCAGCTCTCCTCACAATAGTGAAGAGCTAGTAGCAACCCAAGTGCCCCTCAACCAATGAGTGGATACAGAAAATGTGGTACATCTACACAATGGAGTTCTATGCAGTGTTATGACATTATGAACTTTGCAGGTAAATGGATGGAACTAAAAGACATTATGCTAAGTGAAGTAACACAGTCTCAGAAAAACAAACGACAAATGGTATCCCTCATTTGTGGATGCTAGCACCAAATACCTAGGAGTAAGGCAATCTGATATATATATATATATATATGAATACTTTAAAGAGTAATATAAAGTTAAAGGGGAAAATGTGAATTCTTAAACATGTTTTGGAATTAGCATACAGTTTACTTTCAGATGTCATAATTTTGGTATATGTATGTAGAACGTATATGCATATTTTGGAGCAATACAAATTGGAGGGAACAACAACAAAAGCACTATGTCAAAGAACTGACTGAAACAGTAAACTTCAACCTAAAACAATAAAGCTCTGCATAGAAAAACTTTAAAAAGATTGAAAAAAAGATGCAAGGCATGTATGGCAAAATGCATGAACTCAGGTGGGGTGGGGGGCATGGAAAGGGGAATGAGTCTAAATTGGATTGAGAAATGTATGGATTGCATAAAACTTCAATAAAAATATTTTTAAAAAGTCGTTTCCTACACCTGTATCTTAGAGATTACTGTGGATGTTTTCTTCTATCTCTTTCAGAGTTTTGGGTTTCACATGGAAGTCTTTGATGCATTTGGAGTTAACTTTTGTGCAAGGTTAAAGATAAGGGTTTAGTTTCATTCTTCTACAGGTGGAGATCCAGTTTTACCAGCACCATTTGCTGTGGATGCTGTCTTTCCTCCATTGAGTGTTCTTGGCCCCTTCATCAAATATCAGGTGGCTGAAATTGCATGTACTCATGTTTGAGTCTTCAATTGTGTTCCATTGATCTATGAGTTTATTTTTGTGGCAGTATCATGCTGTTTTTAAGACTATAGCTCTGTAATATAGTTGGAATCTCACATAGTAACCCCCTCCTGCATTATTCTTTGTGGTCAGGGTTGCTTTGGTGATCTGGAGTCTTTTTGCTTCCATATGAATTTTAGGATTTTTTTTCTAATTCTGTGAAGAATGTCATGGGGATTTTGATTGAGATGGCATTGCATTTATATATTGCTCTTAATAGGCTGACCATTTTCAAAATACTAATTTTTCTAATCTATGAACATGGGAGACCCTTGCATCTTTTGAGGTCTTTTTCTTTAAGGCCTTAAAATTTTCATTGTAGATGATCCATAGGTTTCTACCAAGATTTTTTTGTTGTGTGAATGAGAGTGTTTTCATGTACTCTTTCTCCAATTGCGTGTTATTGGTATATTGAAAGGCTAGTGATTTTTGTAGATTAATTTTATAAACTGCCACTTTATTGAAAGTGTTAATCATTTCTTAGGAGTTTCCTGGTGGAATTTTTGGCATTTCTTATGTATAATATCATATCATCTGCAAAGGGGATAATTTCACCTCTTCTTTTCCAACTAGTTCTCCTTTAATTTCCTTCACTTTTCATATTGCTCTAGCAAGACTTTCAAGCACTGTATTACAAAGGAGTGGAGATAGTAAACAGCCTTGTCAGTTTCCTAATTTTAATGGGAATGCTTCCAGTTTTTCTCTCCCTAGAATGATGTCGGCTGTGGGTTTGTTGTACATTAAGGTTTAATTAATCCCATGTAATCTCCTCTAGGACTTTTAACATAAACACATGTTGAATTTTGTTAAAGGCCTTTTCTGCATCTATTGAGATAACCATGTGATTTTTGTCTTGAGTCCATTTTTATGACTTAGGACATTCACTGATTTACATATATTAAACCATTCCAGCAACTTTGGAATAAACCCAATTTGATCATGGTGGATGGTTTTTTTTAATGTGTATCTGTATGCATTTTGCAAATATTTTTGTTGAGAATTTTTGCATCTATATTCATTGAGGATATAGGTCTATAGTTTTCTTTTTTAGTTGCATCTTTACCTGGTTTTGGTATTAGAGTGATGTGAGCTGCAATTCTAATATCTGTCAAAACAGACTTCAAACTAAAACTAATCAGAAGAGATAAAGAGAGTCACTTCATTCTGATCAAAGGAACAATTGACCAAGAAGATATTACATCATTAACATATATCCACCAAATTCTGAGGCACCCAACTTCATAAAAACAATAATATAAAAATGTAAGAACGATTAATTAATTAATCCCATCTCACTAATATTAGGGCACTTCAATATCCTGCTGTCTCTGTTATACAGTCAACCAGACAAAGAATAATAGAGAAGGATCTGAATTAAACAATACCATACATCAAATGGACCTAACTGACATCTACCAGATATTCCACACAAGCACTAAAGAATATAATTTCTATTCAGTACCACATGAAAATTTCTCCAAAATTGACCGCATACTGGGTCACAAAAAAAAAACCTCAACAAATAAAAACAATTGAAATAATTCCATGCATTCTATTTGACCACAATGCAATAAAGCTTAAAAACAACACTGGAAGAAGGTCATGAATTCATGGAGATTACACTCCTACATGGTGAATAGATCATAGGAGAAATTAAGAAATAAGTAAAAGTATTCCTGGAATTAAATGAAAAGGACAATACAACACAACAAAACCTCTAGGACACCTTAAAAGCAATCCTAAGAGGCAACTTTATAGCCCTAAGTGCTGGCAATTATAAATTCAGGAAGATGGAGCTGGAGAGATGGCCTAGTGGTTAAGAGCACTGACTGCTCTTGCAGAGGACGCGGGTTCGATTCCCAGTACCCGCATGGCAGCTCAGAACCGTCTTTAACTCCAGTTCCAGGGGACTCCAACACCCTCTTCTGACCTCCGTGGCATTGCACGACACGGGTGCACTGACCTACATGTAGACAGTACATTCATACACATAAAAAAAAATTAAAAGAAGTTCAGGAAGAGCACAAGTAAATGACTTAAGATTGCAACTCAAGACTCTTGAGAGGCAGCAACATCAATCCCAAACTCAGCAGACATGAGGAAATACAAAAAAATAGAGCAGTAATGAAATAGAAACAAAGAAAACAATACAACAAATCAATCAATGAATCCAAGACCAGGTTCTTTGAAAAGATAAACAAAATAGACGGACACTTAGCCCAGCTAACCCAAGGAAAGAAAGAGCAACTCCAAATCAACCAAATCAGAGATGAAAGGGGAAACACCACAGTAGACAACAAAAAGATGTAGAACATTATAAGGGAATATTTTAGAAACATACTATTGAATTTAAAAAACCTACAAAAGGGGTATATATATATATAATGGGAATCTCCAAAGCTAATCCAAAAATGGATCAAAAACTTAAAGCAGACCCATAACATACAAGGGGATTGAAAGAGAAACACAGCAACTCCCAACTCAAAAATTCCCAGGCCCAGATGGACTTACAGCAGAATTCTACCAGACATTTAAAGATCTACAACCGATACTACTTAAATTATCCAAAAAGATAGCAACAGAGAGATAACTCCTAAATTACTTCTACATTTATTCTTCACTTAGCATGCGTACTAACTTGGGCATCCAGGGAGCTGGCAAAGTTCATTAGAATTCATTTTCCATCGTACTGGGAAAATACCTGGGAAATGTTTTTCTGTTATTAGATTTTTTTCATTGTTATAACTAAACATGGAATTTCATTTAGGAATTTTAAATTTTTAGAAATGAGTAATGTAGATTTCAGTATTAGACATCCAGACAGGTGAACTGCTGAGCTAGTAAACAAAACTGAGCACCGTGGGTTCTGTAGGACATTCACATGGGTTTTCAGCATTGTCCAGTATGTCTGTATTTCAGTGTACATATGTGTATATGTATATATTAATGTATTCATAATATGGTAATAGCTTGTTGGTAAAACAATATGCAATATTACTATACAGATTTAAATTTGATAACTTGGAAGTTTGAACACATGGTCACATCTGTAAATTATCATTAGAAAGAAAGTAAATATTTTTCATTTTCCATGTTCTCTTGATGCCCCTTTCTAATCCGTTCTTTCGGCCTTCCTTCTAGGGCCTGCAGAGATGGCTCAGGGGTCAAGAGCGTGGACTGCACGTGCGGAGGGTCTGAGTTTGGCTCCCAGCACTCCTGTGGGGCTGCTCACAGCTGCCTGTAACACCAGCTCCGGAGGATCCAATTTATTTTTTCCTTCTCTCCACCGACATCCACACACCTAGGCATCTCCCCTGCTCCCCAGTTAAAACAAACTCTGTTTCATAGAATTGCGTAAAATAGAATCATACAGTAGGCGCTCTTTTTGATCTGGCTTATTTCTCTGTCTATTGTAGCATATTTAGTTGTTTATGATTATGAATAGTTTATCTTTTGATTTTTTTGAATAGTGTTTTGCTGTATGGATTAGTTTGGGTTTGCTAAAATCAGTTGCTATAAATGTTTACGCTAATGTTTGCATTATGTAAGCCTTTCATCTCCTTTGGATAAACTTGTCGGGAGTATAAAGGCTGGTTTATGTGGTATGGTTTTCTCATTTAGGGCTACATGCTTCATTTTCAAAGTTGTACTGTTTGTTCTTTTCAGCACTGTGGGAAAATCAGGCCACTCCATGCCCTTGCCAGTATCTGGCATTGTCAATCATTTTAATACAATCCATCTTAATAGATGCAATAATGGCAATTCGGTGGTTTTAATTTGTATTTTCCTCATGATTAGTGATGCTGAACATTTTTTTACTAGTTAGCTTTTAAGAAAAATCCTTCCTTAAATAAGCTTCCTGTTTAGAAAATTGAGTTCTTTATTTCATTACTTTTAAGTCTTGAGAGTTATTTATTTGGGATAGAATCCACCATCAGATATGTGATTTGAGAATATTTTTATTAGAGTCTGTGGTTTGTCTCTTCCTTCTCTTAGTAATAGTGTGCTTTTAAAACTACGACTTAATTCATATGATAGAATCTTCTTCTGATGTATATCAAGAAGTCTTTGGAGGAATTCAAAACTACAAATATTTTCCTCTTTATCTTCTGGAAGTTTGGCTTTTTAGGCTTTACATTTAGGTCTGTCATCCACTTTAACATTTTTTTGTGTATGTATGAGTGTACTGTCTGCATGTAGGTTGGTGTACCCATGTCGTGCAAAGCCGCGGAGGTCAGAAGAGGGCGTCAGACTCCCCTGGAACTGGAGTTAAAGACGGTTCTGAGCCGTCATGTGGGTGCTGGGAATCGAACCTGGGTCCTCTGCAAGAGCAGTTGGTGCTCTTAACTACTGAGTCATCTCTCCAGCCCTCATTTAACATTTTTACAGTGCATCTTCCTTTTCATCTCTGGATATCAATTTTCCTATACTACTATTTGGAGAGATGATCTTCTTGCCTCTAAATTACCCTTTTTTCCAATGTAAAAAAAAATCAATGTTGGTAAAAGCTCTTACTGGTAAGCCTGATGACCTGAGTTTAATCCCTGGAACCCACATGGTAGGAGACAACCAGCTTCCATGGGTTGTCTGCTGACTTCCACATCTCTTCCATGGCACATATGTCCACACACACACACACACACACACACACACACACACAAATAAGTATCCAAACAAAAAATTTAAAAAGGTGATATAAAAAAGCACAAATATTGAGATATTGACTGAGATTCATATAATTTATAAAACAATTTGTAGATAACTATCATTGAACATGCTAAGGCTTCATTTATTTATGTTGTTCTTGATTTCTTTCAACAATGTTCTATGTTCCAGGGCAAAAGCTTTCAGTATCTTTTTCCGGTTTTTAAAATTTTTTGATTTTTAAATTTTTTGAGAATTTAATAAATGAGTACTATGTTTACATAATTTCTACTTCTCCTTCTCTCCCTTCCACTCTTCCAGTATTCTCTCTCCCTTTCAAGTTCATGATTTCTCCTTTTATTATTGTTTATATAGAGATATTTATTATCTATCTATCTATCATCTATCTATCTATCTATCATATATCTATCTATCTATCCTATCTATCTATCTATCATCTATCTCTATCTATCTATCTCTATCTATCTATCTATATCTATCTATCTATCTCTATCTATCTCTATCTATCTATCATCTATCTATATCTATCTATCTATCTATCTATCTATCTTTCTATCATCTATCTATCTATCTATCTATCTATCTCTATCTATCTATCTATCTATCTATCTATCTATCTATCTATCTATCATCTATCTACCTGTCTACCTGAATCCACTTAGTGGTGGTTGTATGTACATGTGTTTAGGACTGACCACTTGGGATTCAGCAGCTGATCAAGGAGCTCATCCCTGGAATAAATCGATTCTCCCTGTCTCAGCAGCTCCTCCTCTAGGGAGGGGACCTGTGAAATTCCCGTCATCCATGTTGGCATGTCAGCTGGTGTTGTCGTTGTGCAGGTCTCACGCAGCCGTTATGCTGAGATTTCATGGATTCAGCTTCCCTGTCATTTCCAGAAGTCAATGTCTAGCAGCAGGTGTCCTGGTCCTTTGGCACTTACAATCTTCCCACCACCTCTTCCATATTTTCTTTGCCATAAGTATAGGGATTGTATTATAGATGTATCATTAGGGTTGGTCACCCTACAGTCTCTTAGTCTCTGAATTTTGATCAGTTGTGGCTCTCCATTTCAGTCTTCATCTGTTGCAAAAAGAAGCTTTTCTGATGTGTTGAGAGCTACACTTACCTGTGGCTATAGGGATAATTATTTAGAATAGAGTTAGAAATTATATTGGGGGGTTGGAGACATGTCTCAGTAGTTAAGAACACTGTCAGCTCTTGCAGAGGACCTGGGTTTGATTCCTAGCATCCACATGGTGGCTAGCAACAGTCCCTAACTCTAGTTCCAGGGGATCTGACACCCTCTTCTGACCTCCATGGGCATTACACTACAGGGGTACACATACACACATGCAGGCAATACACTCATACACATAAAATTTAAAAAAATATATATTGCTTTAGGAAACTGGAAGCATTAAGTTCTCTTCTAGGGTCTATGGCCCCTCTATTTATGGGTATTTGGCTAGGTTTATAGTAATAGGCATGGATTCCTTTCTACTGAGTGGGTCTTATGTTCAACTAAACAACTGTTGGTTACCCCTAAGATCACATTGCCATTATTGCGCCATTGGGGATATCTTCCCAAGCTGGTCATTTTTGAGGTTCATAGGGTTTAAAACTGGGTGGAACTGTTGCTTGCTCTTCTCCCTTGGCAGCTTTCCAAAGCCCCTCTCAGTACTCTGAGAGCTGGTCCTTAGGGTAGAGGATTCTAGGTCAGTTCCAACATAATTCCTCCAAATCTGTGTCTGAGGTGTATGGTATCTTCAACAACAGGATCTTACCTTCAAGTTCTGAGAGGCGACTAAAGGCAGTGACAATAGTCTACTGTTTGTGGTACTCTCTAGGACTCCTCTGACAAACTCGAAGGGAGATCAGCACTGTTTGTCTCTCTCCTCCCTCTTCATCTCCATCTCCATTATTCTCCTTCCCCTCCCCCATTCAAGGTCCCCCTCATTGCATCATTTCCCCTTTCTGGTACGTATATCCTGCTATCTCCATCTGCAGAGCTCTTTCTTCCTCCCTTTCCACTTTCCTGCTTTCTGTGATTACTTTAGGTTATATACCCAAGTATAAAGATTTGGAGCTAGGATTCACAAATAAGGCAGAACAGGAGTGTTTGTTTTTCTGGGTCTGTGCTAACGCAGTATAATATTTTCCAATTTCATTCATTTAGCTGTAAATTTCACTACTTCATTTTCTTTACAGCTGAATAGACTACCATTGTATGTGTGTGCCACGTTTTCATTATCCATTCCTCAGTTGAAGAACATTTAGGTTGTTTCCATTTCCTAGCTCTTGTGAAATACAGAGATATAGCTGAGCAAGTATTCATGCAATAGGATATGGAGTCCTTTGAGTATACACCAAGGAGTCATACAGCTGGATCAAATAGCAGCTAAGAGTCCATCAGGGTAGTAGACATAGCCACAGGAACGGGAAACCAGAGATTACATTCTCAACTGCAAACACAAAGTAGAGACAGCAACCTGGAAGTGAGATGAGGCTATAAACTCTCAAAGCCCACCTTCAGTGATGTGAGTCATATGCTTCTTCCAGGAATCTGCACCTCCCAAATGTTCCATAACCTCCCCAAACCACTACCAGAGACCAAGTGTTCAAGGAAATGAGCCACCACCACACACAGAGTTGTTTCAGTGTTTCTGTTTTTGTTCATTTGTGTGTGTGTGTGTGTGTGTGTGTGTGTGTGTGTGTATTTCCCAGTATGTGGTCTGTTTTAGAGAAACATCCATGGTCTACTGAGTAGGATGTAAATTACTTGGTCTCTTTTTGTATTCGTTATATCCATTTGGTGTATGGTGTAATTTAATTCTGATATTCATATGTATATTTACTGTCCAGATAACTTATCTATAGTAATTATTGAATGTGGAGTATTGAACTCACTATTACTGAGCTGGGGCTTATCTGTGTCTTATAGTCTAGTAATTTGCTTTTTGTGAAGTTGGATTTTGGTGCATATGTGTTTAGGACTGTAATGTCTTTTTGGTTCATTGTTCCCCTGATAGAATGAAGTGTTCTTTACTCTTCTGGTTGATCTTAGTATGAACTTTACTTGGACAGGTATTAGCATAGCACAGTCTGCATGCTTTCTGGTTCCCTTGCCTTGGAATACTTCTCCTCATCCTTTTATTCTAAGATAGTGTTTATCCTTGAAGGTAAGATGAGCTTCTTTTCAAAAACAAAGAGATGGAATTTGTTTCTTAATTCATTCAATTAAACTGTATCTTTTGATTGGGGGAGTTGATGCCATTAATATATATATATA